>JALMGF010000037.1:7235000-7282500 GCA_023333645.1 Sceloporus occidentalis
TATCCTCCATGTTATTTCGGATTATCTAGTTAGATGATAAATCTACGATTTCATAATACCTTAGTGCCTAGAAGTTGTAATGTGCTGAGCAGTCTAATTGATTGGAGGTTCAGTAGCGGAAATGTAATGGTTGATGACAAATACCAAGAGACTGAAATAGTTATAAAATCATATCTGTTTTTAGGAAAGCATGTAAACATTACCCATACATGTGTGTACTTTCTAGATACTAGCTTCACTGTGCAGTGTGTCTTGTTATTGTTCCAGCTCTGGAATATGGAAATATCACAGGGTTGCGGCAGCTGCACTTAAACATTTTACGTTTTACAATTTAAAAAATGTGATATGGGTACCTGGGAATTGTCTGGGTTTGATTTGGTGTCCCCAAACAAAGGCCCTGCATCATTGGGTCTCCAGGTCAGTTTCTTCTTTTTCTGGACAGGGAGTCCTGCCCTTTCCGAAAGCCACCCTGCTGGAAGAGAGAGAGGTCCTGGGAAGTTCCCAGCTACAGTCATAAGGGGGCTAAATCTTTTTCAATATATCATCTCATCTGTTGATAACTGAGAAACTGTGGCGCTTAACAAGTCACTTTATTCAGAGCTCCAGCGCTATTGTGATTTCTTTGTGAGTTGGGGAGCTCATAACTAGGGACAAGGTTTGATAACAGAGAAGGAAGGAGACACTAGGGATTTTAGATGCCTACAGAATAGCACTGGTTGGTCACCAACCTCCTCCATAGACAATTAGGAGAAAGCATAGGGTTTGACGGGGATCCTGCCGCAGATTGTTGCAGTTACCGTGAACAACCAGCTTTAAATGCTTTTAGGGCTATGAAAATGCAGTATGTATTACATGACCTATGGCATAAGGCATCTAATGAAAAGGTGAGGTGTAAATTCAGAGCTTTGTTTTCTGGCAGTATCCCTTTAACTCCTTGATGACAATTGCCGGTCCGGCACGTCATTAAACGGGTGCAGAAAGCGATCTAATTTCGCTTTCTGCACC
Organism: Sceloporus occidentalis; assembly: GCA_023333645.1. NCBI lineage: Eukaryota > Metazoa > Chordata > Lepidosauria > Squamata > Phrynosomatidae > Sceloporus > Sceloporus occidentalis. The sequence goes on from JALMGF010000037.1 coordinate 7,236,006, forward strand.
GAAACGGCGTTGCTGTAATGCCTCGACCTCAAGGCATTCAGCAACGCCATTATCGGCACAAAGGGACTATCTCTGGCCCCTCCCCGGGGCGTCAACATCCGCCATACTTTGTATGGCGGCGGACGCCCGTTTTAAAAGCGTTTAGGAGGCGATCAACGATCGCCTCCTAAACTTAAATGGTGTCGCTGGAATGCCTCGATCAGGAGGCATCCAGCGACACCAAACACTTACCTGGGGATGGACTGTGACCGCTCCTGAGAGCGGTCACAGCCGCAGCTGCCGGTGATCTTCGCCATCAGCAAGATGGCGGCGGTCTGGGAAAATTCAATAAAGAAAGTCTAAAAAGTTCGCTAGACAGTCTCCAGACCCTCTAGAGAACTCTGGCTCCACTTGCAGGTTGAATATAGGTGCTGCATTCAACCATGCAAGTCAATGGAGCTCAGCTTTCTAATCACAGTGTGATTAGAAAAAATAAATTAAAAATAAAATAAAATTAATAATAATTAGAAAAAAAATAGTAAAAAACCAGTAAAATGTAAAAATAATTTTCCACTGATGTAACTATCAGGGGAACCTTCAAGTTGAAAAAAAATGTTAAAAAAATTAAAAAAAAAAAAGGCAAAAAATAAATATATATATATAAAAAATATATTTTTGTGAGCAAGTCCTAAAATTAGCATATTAGCTTAAAACAATTCTCGCATGGAAAGAGTTAAAATACTGGCATATTAAATGCCCATGGGGTGTCTACTTTTAAAAAATTTATGATTTGATGGGGTAAATTGAATTGGCCGGGTTCAACAAGGTCCCAATTAACACGGGGGGAAGGATGGCCACACATCTAATTTCCAATTAGAAAAATGCACACGTACCAAATGTGGCCTTTTAGTTCACGCCCAAAAATGACAAACCCATGCATGTGGGGTATCACTGTACTCAGGAGATGTTGCTGAACACATATTGGGGTGTCGTGTGACAGCGGCATATACCAGGAGCTGTAAATTCATACATAAAGTAGGTGTGTGTGGGAAAAATACACACACAAAAATACTACTGCAAACTTTGAAAAAATGCTGGTGGTAAAATGTGTGCATGCAAAGAGTTAAAATACCAACATTTAAAATACCCTGGGGTGTCTAGTTTTCAAAAATATATGGTTTTGTTGGGCACACTGAAATGGCCCGGCTCAAAGATGTACCAAATAGGGCATGGGCAGTGGATCCCCAAATGCCAAAGTTCAACATTGAAAAATGTGCATGCCCCAAATGTGGCCCTTTTGCCCCCAAACAGCCAGGCAAAATCATTCATGTGAGGTATCGCTGTACTCAGGAGATGTTGCTAAACACATATTAAAGCATTTGGAATACCCTGGGCTGTCTAGTTTTCAAAAATATATGATTTGATGGGGTAAATTGCATTGGCCGGCTTCAAAGATACCCAAAATGGCACATGGAGGGAAGAATTACCAGATTTGGAAAAAATGGCTTTGAAATAGCAAAACGCTACCTGTACTTGCAGAAAAAAGCAAAAAAACATAAAAACATTGGGTATTTCTAAACTCAGGACAAATAGTAGAATCTATTTAGCAGGTTTTTTTATTACCTTTTATAGATGAGTAAAAGATTTTTCAACTAAAAGTTAGAAACAGTCATTTTTTTCAAAATTTTTCACCATATTTTATACTTTTTTTAATAGTAAATAATATGATACAATCAAAACAATGTCATCTAAAGAAAGCCCTTCTTGTCCTGAAAAAAACAATATCTAATGTGTGTGGGTTCAGTAAACGGGAAAGAAGAAAATTACAGCTAAACACGAGCAGCGCCGAAATGTTAAAACGGCCATTGTCACGAAGGGTACAAAAAGTAAAATCAGCCTTTGTCACGAAGGGGTTAAATACAACCTGAATTCTATTTTGGTTTCTAGGTTGTGTGTATGTAGTTATTTTGGGATTTTATTTTTGAATCAAAATTTTTATTGGTTTTCAAACATTTTATAACACAAAGTGAGAAGGGGAAACAGAAACCGAATGGGGAAGGGGAGGAAGACAAAAACAAACCAAAATGGACAGCGCATGACCTCAGGAGTACAGCACGAGACCCTGACGCAGCAGGGCGAAGCACAGTGACACAACCCAAACAGGAGAATCACGACAGGAATACGAGACCCCAACACCAGAAGCCCAAGGCCCCAGCTCAATTAAGGCAACAGAGATTGGGTGGAGGGATCCAGAAAGTACTGGGACCAGTAGAACCAGGTCTGCCTATGGCGCTCCCCCTGTCTATCAGAGCGGGCCACCAGCTCCTCCAAAGCGCGCACTCTCTCCACCCTTAGGATCCATTCCCTAAACGAGGGCGGGGTGACAGAGGCCCAATGCAAGGGAATCAAGGCTTTAGCCTCATCCAGCAAATGGCGAAGCACAGACCTCTTATACACCTTAACAGGCGTGGTGGTATGATGGAGCAGATAACTGGCAGGCTGAAAAGGAGGTGGAGAGTCAGTGAAATTCGGGAGGACTGCCTGGATAGCTTCCCAGTAAGGAACAATAAGGGGGCACTCCCACCATATATGAAGAATCGACCCCACCGACAGTCCACACCTCCAACACAACTCCGAATGGTCAGGGAACATGCTATGCAGGCGAGAGGGGGTACGGTACCAGCGCGTAAGCAACTTGTAAGAAAGCTCCTGAGACCTGGTGCTAAGAGAGCAACCATGTGTTAAAGAGAAAATCTTCCCCCACTGTACCGCTGTGAAGGACACCCCAAGATCCGATTCCCACTTCCCCACATAGGCCGGCAAAACCCCATCCCCCACCCTCAAGAGCAACTGATACAGCAGGGAAATCCCATGAGGAGGAAGAGCATCTTTCAAATGGAACGATTCAAAAGGCGTGGGGTCTCTAACAAGGTTGTGTTTCTGAGGAATAGACCCAACATAAGCCCTGAGTTGCAAATATTGCAGAGTCTGCAGCGCAGTCGGGTCAACACCCCCAACAATGGTCGACAGGGAGCGGAGTCGCGTCCCTTGCATATAGGACCCCAACGTCGGTGCATCTCCCGGAGCCGATAGCAGAAAAGAACCCCCCGACATACCCGGGGGAAAGTCAGGGTTAAACCGCAGCGGCGTCTGCGGCGAGGGATAGGTGAGTAGCCCGGAACTACGGGACACAGAATGCAAAACCGCCAACGTAGCCAAAAGAAAGGGGTGACCCCCCGCCTGCCTCCGAGCCACAGCCGGCTCAAGCCACAGAAGCACCTGTAGCGGCACAGAGGCGGAGGCTGCTTCCAGAGCCACCCACAGCTTATGGGCAGGGCGGTAGGTCCACTCCAGGGTACGCAACAGGTGGCAAGCAAAATAGTAGCTGCGAATGCAGGGAAGGCCCAAGCCCCCCGCCTCTTTAGGTTTCTGCAACAAGGCCAGAGCCAGCCTCGGAGCCCGTCCCGCCCAGATAAAGGAGAGGAACAGCGCCCTCAAGGAGGAAAAGAAGGCACGCGGCAAAACTATCGGTAAGGCTTGGAGCAAATACAGCACCCTGGGGAGGATGTTCATTTTAAGAGTATTCACCCTGCCCACCCAGGAGACAAACAGGGAACCCCAAGACCGGAGATCTTTCCGGATCGCCTCAAGAAGAGGGGGAAAATTAAATTCATATAAGAGGGATACATCATCCGCCAACCAGACCCCCAAATGCCGCAGTTTACGCACACACCACCGGAATGGGAAGGAAGAAGCCAGAGCCTCCACTTCAGCCACAGGAAGGGAAATGTTCAAAATTTCAGATTTGGACAAGTTGATTTTCAAGTTAGAAAGACAGCCGTATCTCTTGAACTCATCCATCAGCACAGGTAAGGACACACGTGGGTTCACAAGGGAGAACAACATATCATCCGCAAAAGCCACCGTTTTATGGTGCACGCCCCCTCCCACCACACCGGTAACGTCCGGATTAACCCGAACAGCCTCCAGAAGGGGCTCCAGAGAAAGGACAAAAAGCATAGGGGACAACGGGCAACCCTGCCTAGTACCGTTAGAGATAGAGAACCGGTCCGAGAGGGCCCCATTAATACGCAACCTAGCTGACGGGCAAGTATAGAGAGCGGACACCCAGCGCAGCATATGCGGGCCAAGGCCCACCGCCCCGAGGACCTCAAGCATGAAGGTCCAATCAAGCCGATCAAAGGCCTTCTCGGCATCCGTAGATAGCAAGACAGCCTTGGCGCCCGACCGCTTAATTAAATGGATCAAGTTGACCGCCCTCAGGGTCCCGTCCCTACACTCCCGACCAGGCACAAACCCCGACTGGTCTGGATGTATCAACCCAGGGAGAAAGCGCCCAACACGCATAGCGAGAACCTTGGAAAACAGCTTTAGGTCCACATTGAGAAGGGAAATAGGCCTATAATTCCCACAAAGCTCCGGATCCCGACCTTCCTTCGGAATCACAGAGATCGTAGCGGCCAAAGTGTGGGGGTGGAAGCCCGCACCATCAAGAATGGAGTTAAACACAGCTACCAACTGGGGGCTAAGGACAGAAAAGAAAACCTTGTAGTAACTTAAAGACAAACCATCCGGGCCCGGGCATTTCCCCGGTTTAGAGGACTTGAGCGCATAAGCCAATTCCTCACTGGAGATCGGAGCCTCCAGCAGCTCAGAGTCGGTCGGGGACAAACGGCGCGGCAAAAAACGCGACAAATACTGGCGAATAGCCAGTCTGTGGCCCTCAAGCGCCTCAGGGGCATCATGCGTGGGGGAATGATTATACAGGGCGGAATAGAAAGTAACAAATTCCTCAGCTATAGCCGATGGGAGATAACGCATGCGACCACCCGGGGAACGAATTCTGGGGATGTAGGACAGCTGCCTCTTCCGACGCAAAGCGCGAGCCAAGTACTTCCCAGGCTTATCCCCATGCTCATAAAAGATGGCCTTAAGCCTATCATAATGCCTCTGAGATTGACCATGAAGTATATCGGCGAGGTCCGCCCGAAGCACAAGCAAACGGTTAAAGTCACTGTCACGCAAAGTATCCTTATGAATTGCCTCCAAAGCTGCTATCTGCACAGAAAGATCACTAAGCTTCTGAGCAGAGGCCCTCTTCTTCGCAGCCCCCATCTGGATAAACCGGCCACGAGCCACGCACTTATGAGCCTCCCAAACCGTAGGAAGGGGCACATCAGGGGTAACGTTGGTCAGAAAATAGTCGCGAAGAGCCGCAGTCATCGAGTCCCGCACCTCCACATCAGACAGCAAGGACTCATTCAACCGCCACGAAGTCTGAGTGGGACGAGTCAACGGGGATGCAAGCGTCAACTTCAGAGGGGCATGGTCCGACCAGGTAATGGAACCATAGCTGGCCTCCTTCAAAAGGGACAAATGGTAGTGCGGGAGGAAAAGACAGTCAATGCGGGAGTATCGTGTATGCGGGACAGAGTAAAAGCTAAAGTCTTTGGCAGTCGGGTGGAGGGCCCTCCAACAGTCAACCAACTGGTCAGCAGTAAGTAAAGCATGAATCCTCCGCAAAACCCCAGATGGGGTCTGGGACGTCCCCGTAGAAGAGTCCAGTTTGGGGTGGAGAGCCACATTGAGGTCGCCCCCAAAAAGCAATAAACCGTCCTGAAAGGAACGGAGTATCCGCAACGTCTTAGAGAGCCACGCATGTTGTTTCACATTAGGGACGTAAACATTAGCGAAGGTATAGGCCTTCCCGGCCACTCGGCCCTTGACAAAAATAAATCTACCGTCCGGATCAACAAGGTGCACAACATCAGTAAGCGGAAAGTGTCTTGAAAACAAGATCGCCACCCCCTTCGACTTAGACTGGGTGTTATTGCTAAGGAAAGCCACAGGATAATCCCGGGACATCAAACTAGGGTGGGACGTGCCCCGAAAATGAGTCTCCTGCACAAAGGCCACCGAGACACGGTGACGCTTCAGATCACGAAATAGAGCCGACCGTTTCTCTGGCACATTAAGGCCCTTAACATTGATTGACAATATCGTGAGATCAGCAGGCCGATAAGCCATGACGGTGTCCACAAAAGACAAGGGGGGAGGAGAGAAACACTAGGAATGGGAGACGAGGAAAAGGGAAAGGAAGCAGGTACAAACCGACCCACAAACGCACAGACAAACAAACAAGAAAAAGGGAGAAGAGAGGAGAACAAAACCCTCCCTACCAAAAAAGTACCAAGGGCGTCAGCTGGAAAAGAAACACAGTAGGACCAAAAATAAAAGGACCACAGTGTACTACCAGCACGGCACGACGCCTACGGTCAGAGGCGGAGTAACGGCCGAAAAAGAAGCCGGACAAAACCAAACAAAACAAAAAAAAAACCGCAAAAGGAACAACAAACATGAGACCACCCATCGGTCCCCGGCCTGAAAGGTAGCGTGTCGTAGCAACAGCCCCCCAAGGGGAAACGAGCGAGAGCAAGTGGAACCCCAGGCAGAAAGAGGGAGATAGCGCGGCACGCCACCCCCCACAGAGACACCAAAGCAGAGGGCAAATGGCCTCGCCGACAGCACAGCGCAAAGAAAATAAAAACGAAAACTATAAACCCCCCGAACCCTCCCCAAAAGTGCCGAACCCCCTACCAACAGAGGACCACCCCCCCGTTGAAAAAAAAGTGTTGCTCGTAAGGAGAAAAAAGCGAGCAGTCACCACTATCAGCACTCCCCCATAGACAGCAGATCAGAGGGCAAGCGGCAGCATCACTACAGTAGCGCAACAAAAAGGAAAAAAGAAAACATAAACCCCTCCCCGACCCCACCCCCACCCAAAAGAGCCGAACCCCCCAACCAGGACGGGAGCACGCCGAAATGCACACAGAAGTGTCGCCCAAAGATAAAAAAGGAAGTGAGCAAGCGCAGAGCGCTGCACTCCCACAGAGATGGCATAACAGAGGTCAGAGGCAGAACCAAACTATCAGCGCAAAAGAAAAAAAGAAAAGAAAAAAAAAAAAGGAAAAAAAAAAAAAAAATACCTAACCCCCCCCGACCCAACCCCCACCCAAAAGAGCCGATTCCCTTCCCCTACCCTTACTAACCACACCTAGAGCCAGCACATGGACACCCGAGGCAGAAGCCCCGGGCCCAGATCAGCAACAGATATAGGAGCGTGCCGGCAGCGAATGTAACGTACACAATAAAAGTACACATTCACAACCCCCCCCCCAACGTACACAAAAAGGAAAAGAAAACAAACATAGTCCCCAAAAAGTAAATAAACGTGCGCGGCGACACGGTAATAGGCTCCACACAAGGACAAAAGTGCCCAGGATCGGGATCAGGAGAGCGTCCACAAGTGCGGCATGAGGGCCCAAGAAGACCCAGCCAAAGTCACCAAACAGGTCCCGAGAAGGTAAGTCAGAAGCCCAAGACCAACACGGACGCCTGACCGCGGGCAAAACAGCAGGGACGCAGCACCTGAAGTTATTCCTCCGGGTCCGTCGCCTCCGGAAGCTGCATAGACAGCCTGCCGCGACGGGCTACACGGCCCGGCGACCGCTCCCGCCGACGGGAAGTCCCTCCAAAACTAGCTGCACGATCCGCCGGAATGGCGGGCAAGTCCCAATCCGGAATCCGAAGAGCAGGCAGGCGGAGATCCCGGAGGAAAGCAGGCAACTCCTGATGAAAGCGGAGCGAGAAAATAGAACCTCCTGAGCGCACGTTAAGGCTAAAGGGGTAGCCCCAATAATACTGAACGCCACGGCTCCGGAGTTCGGCTGTAAGGGGTCGCAGCACTCTGCGATTCTGCAGGGTGATGTCGGACAGGTCCTGGAAGAGGGTAACCCCGGCCCCCTCGAAAGCCCAGGATCCCACCTCTCTCGCACGCCTCATAAGCTGCTCCTTCAGCCGGTAGTCGGTCACGCAGCAGATAACATCCCTCGGGGGCGCCGACGGGGGACCCCTAGGCCTCAAAGCCCTATGAGCCCGATCCAGAGAGAGCACAGTCTCAGGAGGCCTCCCCAAGAGGCTGTTGAACAGGCGGACCACAACACCCCTAACATCCTCAGGGGTGTCAGAAGTGACCTCCGGAAGGCCTCGGATCCTTATGTTGTGCCGTCGGCCCCTGTTATCGAGGTCCTCCAAACGCCTCCTGTAATCGGCCAAATAATAAGCATGATGAGCTGAGGATAGCTCCAGGGCCGAGGTCCTCTGGGCCTGCTGAGCCGCTTCAGTCTCCCGGAGCGTGAGGCGACGGTCCACACCGTCCAGATCTGCCCGAAGGCCCGCCACCGCGTCGGTCACGGTCTGTTTAAGCTCCGAAAGCAGCGTGCTAAAGTCCTCCCTCCACGGAGCAGAGGAGAAAAGCTGGCGAACATCCGCGGAACAGGTAGGTACACCGGCCTCTCCGGACACTGCATCTTCGCGCCTGTCCCCGGAATCGCGGGAGCTCGAGGGCGACGCTGCCTCGTGGTCTTCAGGCGCCTGCGAGGCCAGCGCCGCTGGGGTACGAAAGTACTCCCTAAGGGTTGCCACCGACGACCCGGCACCCTCCCCAGGCACCGACGGGGCGGAGGACTGCCGTCTATTACGAACCATGGTTGCGATTGATAGCTAAGAAAAGCTAATATTACCGGGGGACCGACGGAGCTCAGGTCTCAAGCAGCCATCTTCTCCAACGGTCGGCCACGCCTCCTATTTTGGGATTTTAACGTGCATATGAGTAGTTTCTGTTTGTGTCATGCTTACTGAAGTGTTTTGTAGGCCAAGGATGATCACAAATTAACATTTTTAGTACCTGCATATTTTAAAGTTTAAAAAAAATGGAGTAAGGGACTATGGAGTCTATATTAATCGGTTTGCTGAATATGGCCATTGGAAAAGTAAGCAAATCTGCAGAATAGAATGAAATGACCCATTCATCAGACATGGATAGCTGCGTGCAAGCATTCACCAAATACCTGAACAGCCGGCAGTTTAATAAACCTGTTGCCAAGAATTTTGAGATGGTGAATATAGCCTTGGTGTTTTTATTTAAGGGCTGCAAAATCCCCCCTTCGACATCTTTAGCATTAAGCCTTCTCTCATTCCAACTCCTCGGATAATGCTCTCCCAGCAGTAAATGGTTTTAATAACTGACCCGCAATGTTATGTCACAAGCTTTTTATTGCCGTGTCTTATGGAGATCCGCAATGTGCTTATAAAGAGTTTTTAGGGGTTTTTTTTGTGGGGTCTTTGAGGACATACATTCATTAATGCGTTATTTGCCTTTATACAGAGGACTTTAGTTAAGTAATGCCTCAATGCCTCAATGTCTTTTTGTGCGTGCAGCCATCATTAACTTTATGTGTGCTATAAATGCTGGGTTTTTATGTGCTGATCTGTTTTACTGTAACCTTAGGCTGGCCTGCGGAATTACAAAGAGCTTGTCTTTGCACATTTTTCGATCTTCTGTGTGTCTGCTGTACCATTTACTCTCTGTCAGATGGTTCATGCTGCTTTCTCTTCCTTGCTAAAATGCTGTACTATGAACCTCTAACCTACAATAATTACCGTGGTGCGCTGTCTCATAGACATTGCTTATATCTTTATTTTTTAGCAAGAAGTTGAGAAGTTTACAGACATTGAGAAACTCTACCTCTACCTCCAACTGCCTTCTGGTCCTAGCAATGTGGAGAAAAGGTGCATATTTCCTTTTTGTTTACTAGTTCCTTTGGTGTTCATGTCCGAGTCCATTCCGCCCCATCACTTAGCTGAGGTGTCAGAGGAGAGTTTGAATTAGCATTGAACATGGGGCTTGCAATGGTCTTCACAGTTACCCCTTTATATACGTACGAGGCTGGGCAAGTATGTTATAATCTAGGGTTCGGCACTGAAACACTAGAAGCCTTAAAATGTAACCAGATTCGGATGGTTAGCTACATGCTGCCAGTGCAAAGGTAAATGTGTATATATACACACATAAAAAAACTAACTATAATAAAGTACGTGTTTGGTTTAACTTTACTTTTAGATAAGCCACACTATTTTTTCTTTCTAGCCAGTATGGCCCACCGTAATTCATAATGAAGTCAGTGAGCTGAAAGGTTACTGACTGGTCTATTAGTAATTCCCACACCTACACTAAAACATGGTCCACCATGCTGTCTGCAGTAATGCCTTTTGCTGGAGATGATGGATAAAATGTGATGCTTTGCCTGGAGCAAACCACATCTTCCACAACTTGAAAGATGTGGTCTTGTAAAGAATATTTTCCTTTTTGAGAAACAATTGTTCCTGATGTTAAAGTCAGAATGTCCATTGTTGTAATAATGGAAGCTTCTGCCTTGCCAATACATTTTTGACATATGAAGATAGAAACTGCCTTCTCCAAGAACTCACACCGACTTGATGTGCCTGCGTTTCAACCTCAAAGTTCTCACTTCATTTGCAAACATATGGCAAATTGTTTAAGTTCCTGTATTTGAATATAATGTGGTTTTTGTGTGTTGAATGAACCCGAAGCAGCAGGGTGTGTTACAATAATAAGTTGGTCTCCAGTCTTCTTGGCTCAGGTGTTTTGTGTTGTGCCAGAAACTGCTTTAGTTTCCCGAACCTTGGTTATTAAACAAGAGGAAGCAGTTTTCAGATCGCTTGTAGGATCACATAAAGGAAGCCGCTAAAACATTGTTTGCCACTGAAAAAGATAAATGAAGTCTCCTAATACCATCCTTCACCTACATTAAAGAGCTGCAACCATAACATGTGGAGTCTATTGCAGGTGATCATAAACATGGCAGATAAATATACAAGTTATATTTCCCTTAACTCTGGAGTGGTGGGTAGTATCCTTACGTGTCAATCCACATAATGCTCTGACAAACAGGGGGCTGAGGTCATCCACATGCACACTCAGCCCAATCGGTAGCCACATTTGTATTATCTGTTATATTGGTATAATTTCATGTTTTTACACACAATTTTGCATCTAACATTTAATGTATCAATGTCATCAACCTAGCCGTCTGAATCTTTTTCACGTTGGGGATAGAAAAATTACACTTTGAAATATGTAAGATTCACCTGTCCTGCATGTTAATTGTTTTCTTCTAATTTCGCCTTTATTTCTTCCAGTGATCAGAGCTCTTTATCATCAAGCAGAGCTCAGCAAACACATGCATTCTCCTGGATTCGGAATACCTTAGAGGAGCATCCAGAGACTTCGCTGCCCAAACAGGAAGTCTACGATGAGTATAAGTAAGCTGCGTGGATCATAAAAACTCTGCTCGATGAAGTGTCCGTAAAATCAGTCAATTCTATTGACTCTATACTTACTATAATAAGTTAAAGAAACATTCAACGTATTTTTTTTCCTAAATTGTATATTCTTTCTTAAAATTTTACGTCCTCCCCCAAGTTGCCTTATTCTCTTTAAAGTGTTTCAATGTGGACCGCTTTGTAGAGCCACTTGGCCAAGGTTGTTTATCTGGAATGGTAGCCTGTTAAGCAGGCTAGGGTGCTGGTTGCACAAACTGGTCACCCCTAAATTCAGTCCCGATCTCAGCAGCTAGGGGTGGATGATTAAAATAGGAAGACGGTAAACAAGCAATGAAACAGTAATGCATCAGAAAAATGAAACTTTAGGCAGTGAAAAACCCGTAGAGATTAGTGCCGTTATTTTCTGCAGCACTGAACAAAGGCTAAACAAGTAGTGCATCACGTAACAATTTAGAATGAATGAAACAAAAGGTTGGGAGGGCCCAAAGGCCATTGCAATCTATTTGTAGGCAGGGGTATGCGAGTTTACTCTGGTAGTCATACCACAGGGGACAAGATCGTTTTCAGTAGGTTGGTCGTTTAAGCACGCTTAAGGTTTTAAGATGTAGGGATGCCAGAACATTTAAAATGCTTACTCATGCTTGCTTATATTTTAAGATACTCGTGGCTCTATACACTTCACTTTATTTAGAAATCTGGCACAAAGGCATGGTTAATCTAATTTAGGACCAAGGAGACAATGACTAATCCAAGGTCACACAGAAAGAAATTGAAGTGAGTCCTATTGCCTTGTAATGGAGGCAATACCCAAGCTCCATGGAGCTTGTACCACCATAGGCAGTGCGGTTCAGACTTTAATATTGTTTAACCTCCTTAAAATGCTAAGACTATGCAGCAAATGTTTACTATATGGTAGGTAGGACTGAAACTAAATTGTTTATGGATAGACAAACCATAGAAGCCTGCCCAATATGTCTCCTAAAAAGTATCCTTTATTCGAAGGACTGCAAAGTAAATGAGTACCAATATACCATGTACACCTCGCTTATAACGCATGTCCTGTTCTTAATAGTTGCGATCGCAGATTACTTATACCACACATTCCTAGCCAATGTATCAAGATTGGCCTGTTTTTAGAAGACGTTAAATGATCTCAATGATCCTATAAGGGTTAACTGCACATCAGCATACTTTTACTGGTGGTTGGTCGGTGACGCTTCTGGGGTGATGTGTTTATAAATGCCACATATACTCCATTTGTCGGTGCTTGATAAACTCTCTGTGATGCCGTTGATTGACCTTCCACCCCGGAACGATTGTCGGGTTCATCCTTTTGATGCCGATCAAAACACCGATTTACTGAGGCATTTCCTTGTAACTGTTTGCCCAGGGATTCCGTGTAGCCCACGGCGTGTCGGCGTTTGCTTGCTGCAATTTACTTAAAATTTGCCTTCCTGCAACGTCTGAAGTGTGTGCGGCATTGTGTGGCTTTTTATGGGGTTTTTTTCAGTACATGTATGATGTTGTGCAGCAAAGAGAAATGATTTCACCTCGTGTGTTCTTGATTTCCAGGAGCTATTGTGACAATCTTGGCTATCATCCACTAAGTGCTGCTGACTTTGGGAAGATAATGAAAAACGTTTTTCCAAACATGAAGGCACGTCGGCTGGGTACAAGAGGCAAATCTAAATATCCTTTGCTTCAAGTGTGTCCAAGTCTATACAAGCTCCCTCGCAGAACATCTGTTCCTGTAGTTCATCTAGTAACTAGATTTAGAAAGGGAAAAATATAACCAGCAAATGTTGAGAAATATGCCAAGCGGCATACAGACAAACTCTCTAGAATAAAGGCTTAACCGTTTGCCAAAGCATTAGGAAATGAAATGGCTTGAACTGCACAGGTAGAATATATTAACAATGATTAAACCCTCTCTATTTTGTTGTCTTTGACTTGAAAATGTAGTTTTCTAGACACGTGGCAAGAATGTACTTGTTATTTTTGGGGTCTCCAGCCCTAGGGTTTTAGTTATAGGGTTATAGTTTGAAGTTGTGTCGAGTGTGATGACTTGGATCAGGAGCTGTCAGAATGCAAATGGTTGCCAGTGCTTGTAGGTAATAAGTGTGTTTGTTTTTTATTTGGACCCTAAACAGTGTCTTATCCTTGGCAGAAAACTTTTTTTTTAGAGCCTTGTCACTTATTTCTAATAATGGATATTATGTAAAGAGCAATTCTGTAAAGTTCTAAATCTAGAATGATCACCATATAAACCAATGGCATGTTCCTGCTGATTGCTCGATTTTATCACTTCTGCATCAGAATTTTTGTATACATAACCCCCAGTGTTTGAGGCTTTGGACCAGCTCTGTAACCTTTGTGCAATGATGTATCAGATGATGTAAAAGCATGGAGCTAGAAGAAAACATGGTTGAAGCATGTACATTTTCAGGAAGCCACACATCAAAGAACACTACCACACCTGCATTTCTACACGTTGTAGTATTTCTAGATTCTGCTCCTTAACTATATCACGTATTGCTATAGTGGACTGAGGAAGAAAGCTTTTGTTCATATGCCATCCCTACCCAACTTGGACTTCAACAAAACTGGAGATGGGGTAAATATTTCATTTTATGACCAGTATTACATTGCTTTTTTTTTTTTTTTTAAATCCTTTTTGCAAGACTGATCGACTCAAGGAAGCATGGTAGCCATGGCTAAAACTTTTATATCTTTATATCGATATCTATGGCTTGGTCATCTTTATTTTACAGAAGATGGGTCCAGCCTTGGGTCCTTGTAGGTTTTTTGCATAAGTTGTGTGTAAAATTGTATGCAACCTGCAGGGCTGCAGACTAGTACCTTAGAACTTAAGCGACATCTGAATTTTGTTTTGCTGAGTATATCCTCACAATCTGCTTCTATAGATCTACAAGGAGAAATTATTATATGTAATGTGTCCTGCATGAATCAAGCAGCCCGGGCCAAACACTAACAATGTCAATGCGATGTGTAACTTCCCCCTCGTAGGTATTTTCCGTGTCACGCCATCTACCTGTGATTGATATAATGTTTGTTGGTACTCCATGTGGGCTTTATTCTTGTTTAAAGCTATAATACGCGGTGTTCTTGTGGTTTGTACGTTTGCAAGCTGTTAACGCGCATATTCTTAGTTTGGTGACTAATTCTGTTTCTGTGTTTCAGCTGGACGGAATGGAGGTATCTGCGCAGTTACAAAGTGCTGATGAAGAGGTTGTGTCTGCTGCGTGTCGCCTGGTTTGCGAATGGGCCCACAAGGTCCTGAGTCAGCCATTTAATTCAGTCTTGGACTTGGCGCGTTTTCTTGTCAAAAGTCACTATACCGACACCAAGTCAATGGCAGCACTGACAGTAATGGCGGGTGATTCCACAGGTAATCTCATAATCATTTCTTAGAAGCTCGTTGTGGTTTGCATTGTGAACTCAGGGCTTATGTTTGTGAATCATGCTACTGGAAACAAATGAGTTTCTTTATATTTAAAGAGAAGCTTCCACGTTTTAGGCTAAAAACTGACTGGAACTAGAATAAGCTACGTTCATCTCTCCTTCTGAGAAACACAGGTAGGGGGAGGCTTATGGTCTCTGAACACTAAGCAGAGACAAAATAGAAATTCCCATCTCAATCTCACCATATGAACTATGAGTTATGAAGAGCCAACCAAGTGAACTTCTACAAGGAACACACAGTTGGCCCTTTAAAATGGGTAGTTAATGCAGTAAGATGAACAGTTTTATCATGCTTCATACACATATCGATCATTGTAGGTGTCTATCGCAATACATATTGAGATAGAGACAGTTAGACCCGAGCACAAATGCAGATATGCGCTCACATGACTGTGTGCATCTATATACAACAGAATTCACAAACTCACACTGACAACTTTACTCTCCGAAAACCCAACCCAATGTATTGCCTTGCAGCCTGAAAACGGGTTTCATTTGTCAAAATAACATTCATTAAGTATGTTAAGGTCATATCTACGGTTTATGAAGCTTTGATTATTTTGTCAAACGTACCCGTTAAGTAAGAGAAAACCTTTCATCTCAACTCCTAGTTTGAGTAATAGACCATGTGCAAGACTGTTACCATTGAATGGAGTTGTTTATAATAACCACAATAATTGTTTAACCATGCTTTAAGTAAAAAATGTAAGCGTTAAATCTGTGCTCTTTCCGTAAACGTGTGTCTTGAACTTTGCTGTGTGTTCTCTTGATGTGCTTTAGCCATAAGGCTATTAGCTTTTTATGTGTAGCAATTTGCATCATGCCATACAGAGGAATTTAATTAGCCTTTAGTTGGTGGTTTGCAACTCTCTTCATCCTAATGAAATTACCTTCTGAAGATGGTGGTTTGTACCACAAGGAAAGTGTCCACAACCCTACACGACTTCATGTACGGGCTCACAATGGGTTTAAGGATAACCCGTTGTCCTTAAGGGGTTAATGCTTTCTCTTTAGATGTTTTTTGTATGAAATAAATATGGCGTTCATTGAAAAGGTTTGTAGTACATCAGTGTTCCATGCATTTACTGCCCTCTACAGGTGAAAGTGGAGCATACATCAAAATCAATCTGAAATATTTACATGCGGGCGACATTGTAGTGAAGAAACTCCGATAGTAATAAATGAGTTGTGCAGGTTTGGGTCGCTTTATGGGTTTACACCTTGTTCCACAGGTCATTGCATTATAGCAGTGACTTAGCCCCTTGGGAAAGCACTTTTAGCCTTAAGAAAGTAATTTTGTCTTAATAAGCCCTGTAGGACAGACTATACTCTTGAAGGATGGTCTTTTCCTGCACAAATAGTAGAGGTTAATACAGTGAGGGGGTTTCAAAATATTTATGGTTATGGAATAAACATATCAGTAAAAAAGGCACTTCTTGCAATAGAAATGAGAGGAAATGATTTGTCTATATATTCCTGTTTGGTTCAAAAAAAATCAGGGCCCATATCAATGTGAATAGTTTTTAATCTACACGGTGATATTTCTTGCTGTCAGGTCCGGTGTATGGACATTAGATGTGTCAAGCCTTAGATTAAGATTTTTCAGATGTAACCTATAATAGAGTATAATAAGAATATAATGATGTGGACCTGACAGTGGTCTAAGCCAAATACCGTGTTTTTTTGTTTCACTTTGTGCTTTAGATTCTAGATGGAAAGCAGTTTTGTGGCCCTGCCATGAACACATCTTTGGCAGCATGACGCGCTCGTGCTTTTTTGTTTTCAATAGTGTGCAGGTATTTGATGTGAAGAAATGCTTCTTCAACTCTTTGGAAAATTAGTAATAATAATAATAATTATGTTTGAATACTTCAAAAATTATTTTAATCAGGAAACACCTCTTGATAAAATGATGGCATATATCAAACCTTAAAATGTAGACTTGTGACAAGTTCTTTTTATAGGCACTTTCAAATGGTCTCATTGTATGTTTCCTTTGTAGGGTTAAAAGGAATTACACAGACATCTGCTTTTGTACCCATGTCTGAAAGCAATTCTTTCCACCCCCAAATAAAGACGTTGGCATCCCCTGTAGATGCCAAGCAGCAGTTACAGAGAAAGATACAGAAGAAACAGCAAGAGCAGAAGCTCCAGTCACCTTTACCAGGGGAGATGCAAGTGAAGAAAGCAGATGGGACCGCCAACAACGGAATCACCAATATTTGTAACGGGAGTCCTGCAATCCTCTCTCCCCAGCCGATTGGTATTGTAGTGGCAGCTGTTCCCAGCCCAATTCCGGTAATTATAATTTATGTAAATTCTTCTTATTCCCTGCATTTCTATAAGAAGACCTTCAGTTGTCTTGTAAATGTAAGGGCAGTAGTTGAAACCCGTTTTTTTTTTTTTTTAAACCTAGTATGCGCTACTAGAAGTAAACAGGACAGAAAAATAATAGTAATAATAGTAATAAAAAAAAAAACAGGGCAATCTTTTTATGAGACTGAGATACAGACTGTATTATGTGGAACTGCTCTGTACTACGATGTTAGTACTACCGTCTTGATTCTAGTTTGGGAACCTTCTTCTTTTCTAGACATAAGGATTGAAAGTTGTTGAATATGCAACAATATGATGTAAAACCTCACAATTTACCAAATTAAGGAAGGTAAAATATAGCACCATGACCTAATGACCACTTCAATATTTGTGTAAAATGGATAGATGTTTAATTTTAACTCCCAATTAGCTACACCGAGATTAATGGTAGGGAGGTGTGTGAAAAATATTCATGTTTGCATTTTTGTTAAACAGGTGCAGAGGACCAGGCCACTGGTGACTTCACCAAGCCCAATTGGGTCATCCGAGGGGAAGGTTCTGCCACTGAATGTGCAGGTGGTAACTCAGCATATGCAGTCTGTAAAGCAGTCGCCAAAGACTCCACAAAATGTTCCAGCCAGTCCTGTTGGTGATCGGTCTGCTAGACATCGCTACCCTCAAATTTTGCCTAAGCCAGCAAGTTCTAATGCTTTGACGATCCGCTCGCCCACCACTGTGGTTTTCACCAGTAGTCCAATCAAGACTGTGGTCCCAACACCACACGTTAGCTCTCTGAATGTTGTGAAAATGACTACAATATCCCTTGCGCCCAGCAATGCTGGCAATCCGGTAAAACAAACCGCTTCTGTAAATAGCAGCACAGGGATGTCAGAGGATACCAGGACTCTTCCTCAGATCAAAAATGGCTCTGTTGTTTCATTACAGTCTCCTGTACCTAGGATAGACACACCTTCTGCATCTGTGGAAGTGAAAACAGAACCTGAGCTTCACGCTGAGGAGAATACAATGCAGTGCCAAGAAACCCACGAGGGTTCTAAAGGTAGGAAAGCTACGCCCATTATGTCTTTGACGCACAAAGTTAATCAGGACATTGAAAGTGTTAAACCTTCCCAAGATGCTGCCCATGAAATGCAAACACTCAAAACTCTTGATCCGAGAGCTGAAGGAACAAGGACCAAATGTAAAAGCCGTTCCATTGAAGGTACATCTTCAAGTGGCAGCAATCAAAGTACCCTAACTCTGTGTGTTACACCCCAGAATCTTTTTAACAATAGTTCTAGTCCTAATCCAAATGGTGATCAAGCTGGAAAAGACATCAGATTGTGTACTAAGAGCCCTAGAAAACGATTGCCAAGTACATTGCAGGACACACAAATACCACCTGCGAAAAAGTCACTCACGGGCACGTTGTCTTCAGAATGTTCAAAGCCAGGAGGTCTAAGTGTTAAGAAAACTCCTAAGGGGCTGTCGGCAAAGTGTGACAGTTCTATCACTGTTGGTTTAGTGCCCAGCAAAGTGACTGAAAGTGGAAATGCTACATTGATAGAAAATTATACCTTGAGCGGTGGTGTTGAGAAGACCACTGAACCTACCCGGGATCTTATGAGCTCATCTCAGGATGTAAAAGTAAAACTAGAAGGTACTGTGTTTAAGTTTGTGAGTGATTCAAAGGCAGACAATCCCTTTAATGAAAATACCTGGCAACAAATTGCTGAAAGTTCAGACTTCATGTCTGCTAATTGTGAGCAGTCTCAAACTATTGGTGTAATAGAAATTCCAGGAAGTTCTGGTGCTGATAACGTGCAAAAGTCTGTATGGGAACCAGTGGACTTTGAAGGCATCCAGCAGGACACATACAGCCAGCAACTTGATGATTCGACCTTGAATCAGTTACAAGCACATTCTTCAAACCAATTACCTCAGCGTTCTGATCTGACAGACCCTCCGAGTGACAGCTTCTTCTCTTTTGATGATGACCTCACACAGGACAGCATTGTTGAGGAATTGGTGCTCATGGAGGAACAAATGGCAATGAATAATTCTCAGAACTATGGTAGTTTAGGAATGGTGCTTCAAAATCAAGCAGCGGCAGCCCATGGTACACCTGTGCCCACACACTCAAGCAACGCACACTTTTACCATTCACTACACAGCAGTGGAACTCCAGTTCACACACCCACTCCAACACCAACACCCACTCCTACTTTAACTCCAACTCCAACATCAGAAATGATTTCTGGCTCTCAGAGCTTATCCAGAGAGAGCCCGTGCTCCAGATTAGCTCAGACTACACCTGTGGATAGCGCCTTAGGAAGTAGCCGACATACACCGGTTGGAACACCACATTCTAATTGCAGCAGCAGCGTTCCTCCAAGCCCGGTGGAATGCAGGAATCCATTTGCATTTACACCTATAAGCTCCAGCATCTCCTATCACGATGCCAGCATTGTCTCAAGTAGCCCGGTGAAACCGATGCAGAGGCCCATGGCTACTCACCCCGACAAAACTAAGTTAGAGTGGATGAATAACGGCTATAGTGCTGTTGGAAATTCGTCAGTTTCTAGTCACAGTATTCTTCCAAGCTATAAGGAGTTGGTAGAGGATAGTTTCAGAAAGCCACATGCATTTGCAGTGCCTGGTCAGTCATATCAGTCTCAGTCGAGACATCATGACAATCACTTTGGTAGACTGACCCCTGTGTCTCCTGTACAGCATCAACTAGCCTCTATAGCTAATACCAACAAACAAGAAGGTTTCGCAGTCCCTGCCCCCTTAGACAACAAATCAACAAATAGCTCCGGGAACAGTAATTTCAGGTGCCGTAGTGTGAGCCCAGCAGTTCATCGCCAACGAAATTTAAGCGGGAACACAAATTGCCCCGTTTCCAGTGCACCGCGTTCTAATGTGACCGCTTTTGGAACTGTAGTAACCCCAGAAGTCCAGAGCATACTAACCAGTGTCCAGTCAGATACTAGTGCCAATAGCATTGCTCAAAGGAGTCAGTCAGTCCCGCTAACAGTGATGATGCAGACTGCGTTCCCGTCTCTTCAAAAACAAAATAGTGCTCAGAGCATCACACACGTTCTGTTAAATAAACTGGACTCTGATAGAGACGATGCCGTCAGAGGACTGGGAATAAACAATATGCCTTCAAATTATACAGCAAGAATGAATCTCACTCAGATCTTGGAAACATCACCCATGTTTTCTGGTGCCAATCAACAAAATATGATGGATTCCAGCACTTCAGCTTATGAATTCCAAACGCCAGCTTACCTCACAAAAAACAGCAGTACTGATCAGATCAGTTTTACTTCTGGAGACAACCAAGCACAATCTGAAATTCGAGAGCAACAGCTTGATTTCAACAGCACCGTGAAAGACCTGCTAGATGGAGAAGGTCTCCAAACCAACCAGCAACTTGTAGTTCAAGTGGCTTCAGATTTGAACAATGCCTCTGATTTCTCCAGCGACATTCGGTTGTCTTCAGAACTCTCAGGCAGCATCAATGATCTGAACACTTTAGATCCAAATCTGTTGTTTGATCCTGGTCGCCAGCACGGGCAGGATGATGATGCTACACTGGAAGAACTAAACAATGACCCTTTGTTTCAGCAGATTTGTAACGAATCCATTAACTCCATGACCTCATCTGGATTCGAGTGGATGGAAAGCAAAGATCATCCTACTGTGGAAATGTTGGGTTAATCTTGTAATATAATGTAGCACACTGTATCAAAATAGGCAGACGTTGTATTTGTCTTAATGGAAGTGCCTCCCGCAGCAGAAACATTTCTAATTATGAGATTTTCAAAAAGTTTGCTGCACAAGTTATCTGTCTGTCGCCTGTTCTCGACATGCTAATCATTTATCTGCAGTCCTTGGGCAGTTAATGAGCCAGTATTAAGTCCATTTTATATTTTTTGCCCATATGTTAGGATTTTACTTCAGCTAACAGTCGTCGATAGCCAGTTACACAAATGTGTTTGTTTTGTTATCATTTTTATTTTTTTTTAAACAAAATAACTACATCTAGCACATGCTATTGCAAAAAATACCCCGTGTAGGAACTGCTAATGGCATAAACAATGAACAACTATCCGCATGGTCTGTTGATTATGGTGACTCAACCATATGAATGCCATAAAATTTGTGGCGTATGTTCAATTTCTGCTAAAAATTGGCTGTTCTTGTTAAGGAACAGCACCTAAATCGAAACAAAAAAAGTGCACTAATTTTTCATTTCTTTTGTTTTTTAATTCTTGTGACCTCACATGGCATTTTTGGGGTTTTTTTTTTTTTTTTTACATGTATTCCCCCCCCCCCCATGAGCAAAAACATGAGCCCAATTCTACAACGGTGTACGGATGGATTGTGTTTGGGAAGCTTGATTACGTTTCTGTGGACGTATCCTGTTGATGTGGGGAGAGGATGCTTTTCGGGATCCTGTCCTTTTTCATTGGATCGGCAACTGATGTTAAGCACTGAGGTTTCTAATATGTGTATATATTAGAAAATGTGTCTTTGTTGCATGTTTTTAATTTTCAGAGAGAGCTAGCAATGGGACTTTCAAATGATCTTTGCGATTGTTACTCTGTTTTACCTACAATGCTTGCATGCAGAGTGGCGAACACCCTCCTTTTATAATTGGGGTTTAAGGAAGTTCTTCCGGGACGCGGATGTAGCAAATAGGAAGACTTCTTTCCTGTGAAGTTAACGCATCAGTCACTTTCTTATCTAACGTGTGCAGAGGCCAAGGTGACTGCTGGTTGCTAACACGCCAGTGCAACTTCAAAGGGTTTCTATAACCAAACATGCTATTCGGAATTAAGAAGCTGTCGCTGATTTTCCTTTTTTTCTTTTAAACAAGAAAAATGCATGTGAACCGATTTTAGATTTGTGTGCAAACTTGGATATGCTGATAGTTCCCTTAACCGTTGTGCTATAATCATCAGCACGTCATCAACTTACTTTCTATCCATAGAACATAGCATAATATAACTGAAACACCCACCTGCCCTATTCAATAATCAAATGGAAGATATAGTTGTATAGTATAAGAGATACGATTGTTTCCTTTTTTTTTTAATTCTCCGCCAGCTTTCAACGTTAGGATCCAACCGCAGACTATTCATATTGTAAAATAATATTTCTTTCTTTTTAAACAAAAGGTGCTAAGACCAACTCAGTGCTTTGTAAACTTGTATGTGACTGTAAGTTTACTTGGCCGTTCTATGTGTTTGCTGGTATTTTTTTTTTCTTTCTTTCTTTAAATACCTGCTCTTAGTACTCGTTACTACTGTACATTGAGATGGAGCACTATTGCATACCAAAGTATTAAATCGACAACTACTACGAGAAAACCCAAAGGACAATTTGAGTTATTGTAATTATAATGTTAGCAGGCCAGCTCCATTGAAAACTTTCGGACTATACCTGATAATCCAATCTTGGGTTTTTTTTATATAAAAAAAATACAAATATTAAACTATATGTGTTAACCCTTTTACTGCTAGGTTGGTTTGTAGTGTGTGCGGAGTGTGGTCGAGGATCTTCCAGCAGTAAAAGGGTTAAGTTATTTTACTAGCTGGAGCTTGGTCAATATTAAAAAAAAAAAAAATCTATTAAAAAGAAAATCTACCATATGTACAGTATTGCAGCAAACACTTTAAAGAGAGGCATTTTCCCCCTCCGTGCAATGCCTTTTGATTCTGCCTGGATGCAAAAAAAAAAAAGAAAGAGACTAACCTCTGTCGGCACCTTTTATCTATGGGAACGGTTAATCACTCAAGCGTTCTCGGGTTCATATATTGCACTAAAATTCTGTCGAACCTGTGGCATGGCACCTCTCTTTGGATAAATGCAACTATTTTGACCCAGAGTTTAAACAAAAAAAAAAAACTTTAAAAAGTTCTATTAAGAAAACAAAATGCGAAATGTCATAAAAATGACAGATACAATTGTCTTATGTAGCAATGTGCATTGATCTCAGTGAGATATCTATTACTTATTCTCTTACATGAGAATATTACAGCAGGAAGAAATTAAGTTTAGTTGCTTCACCATGTTAATACATGATCACGAAATGTGCATGTGTGTTATTACCTTGTACAGTCTTGGTATATTCCTGTAACCACTTTTTTGCTGTATTAAATACTTGTTCTGTGTTGACCAGGCAAGCATAGTTATTCACAGGTTATTTCCTTTTTTTATGTTTACTAATTCCGCTAAATTGTTGTTAAATATGTTTATTTTGGACTTTTTTCTTTCTTTCTTATTTGTGTGTTATTTTATTATTTTTATTTTACTGTTCCGGTGTTTAGATGACCCTTTATCATGATATAGCATCATGAAATGATCGTTTTTTCCCCCAAAAAAGCTGCAATACTCAAACCTTTGGACTATGAAAGGAAGATTACTGTATGCGTTGCATATCGACTTAACGTAATGTGCATTATATATCGTACAGAAATCCCCTTTCGCGTTTTCATATATTGCAAAAAATAAAAAGACAGATTACTCCCTCGTTTTGTTGTCTCTCGTATGGCTGAAACTACAGTAGTTTAAAAATGCGGTAGGGTTTCAGTTTTCCTTTTTTTTTTATTGGAAAATGCTCAAAACTTGTTTTTTTTAAATGTTTTCAAAAACAATAAAATATTTTATATGAAAATGTGGCTTTACTTTGTTTTACCGTACCGCTTGACATAATGTTCGAAATTTGTGTCAATGGCATAATATAGCTGGCCGTGCATAGCCCTCGAGTATCCCGTTTTGCGCGAAACAGTCTTGATTTTTTTGGCATTGTTGCACCGAGGTGCTTTTGCAGCCAGTGAGGATCCTGGGTCGATTTGATTAGGGAGGTCAAAGGATCTTCCGTGACTGGCCACCTTGTTATGTATTGAATCAGAGAGCCATGATATGATGTCATATCTTAGTGTTTTGCTTCGATATGTCTTGAGGTGGCAGGTTGTGTAAGGTAGAATGATTGTCTGGCCCCAAGCCGCTCCTTGGGGATCTGAAATGATGGGGTGGGTGTCTAATTGCCAACCAAATTGAATGTCTATGGAATAGTATTAATTATACTATTAGTGGCCTCACATGAGTGAGTTTTGAGATTGTTAGGCTAATTACAAATATTTTCCTTGAATTTTAAAGGATCGGGCAAGCCAACCAGTGATGTTTTAGTCCATCAACTTTCATGATGCTTTGGCAAAATGATACATGTTATACACAGCCATCTTCTTGCAAGAGAAAGCTCACTGGGCTTGGCCCTTCATGATAGTGAAGGCAGGGGCTTGAAATGTTGAGCTTTTGCTTTAGTGAATACATCTGTAAAGACAGCGTGACAAGGACTTGGTATTTAGTAAAGAGAAGTGCTACAGCACAATGTATAGCTAATATACAAAGGTCCAAACCCTGCTTGTATTATATTGTCAGATAGATTGGTGTTGGAGGACATTTCTATATTACATCTAGAGTCATAGAATTATTATGTACAAAGCCTATGAGAAAAAGCTTGTAACACATAAGGCTTTTTGTATCTTCTTCCCCTGCCCAATTTCAGTCCTGTTTATGGATTCAATAAATGTTTCTAGTTCTTGCTTTGAATTACTTACCTGGACGACCTGCAAGCAGCCAAACATCCAGACTTGAAACGGCTATCTCCAGAACTGTGCCCGGTACGCTAGATGAGGTCTGACCAGAGATCTGTATAGAGGTAGAACCACCTCCCTCTTCTTGCCACTAAATGCCTCCAGCTATACGCCCCAGCACCCTGCTGGCTTTTTCCTATGCTTTACTGCATTGTCTGCTTGCCTTAAAATCCTCAGAAATATTTAGTCCCAAGTCCCTCTCTTCCTTTGTTGCTGATATAAAAATCCCAAGGCAGAATGTAGCATTAGGGTGACTTCTCTGTCTCAAGTGCTTTTTTACATTCATCAACATTAAACTGCAACTGCCGCACGCTCAACCATTCTTGTAATTTACATAAATATTTTCCATTTGACTTATTCCACTCCGAAGGTCTACCTTGTCGAGAAACTGTGTGTGTGTGTGTGATATATATATATATATATATATATATATATATATATATATATAGGCTCAAAATGCATTGTTTTCAATGGGTTTTGGGACCGCCCATGGCCCTTAAGGGGTTAAGCTACAGAGCAGGCATGCAAATGTGCTAGAGACTGTGTTTCGTTTCGCCATCATCAGTCTTTAGTGACCCGTACACCAGGGTCATTTCGCAGACAGTAATGACATGAATGGAAATACAGAAATCCAACAAATGCCAGGAAACCCAGTGATCTTTTGTTGCTTACGCACTTCCCTTCAGTGTCCCGAGCGAGGATGGTAATGCAAATAGATCCAGAAAATTAAGGTTGCTTCCCGTGCGCTCACTTTGCTTACACACTACTTTCAAAACGCCAAGAATGATGAAATGTGGGGTGGTAACCGAGAAGAATAGAATCTGAAGAACTGCCCGTTTTTCCTGCTGTTCTTAGATGCAGGGTAGGTTTATGCCTAGTCCACATCCTTATTTAACATGTTTATTGATAATCGGGCTGTCTTCAATGTCTTACATCAATGCTGCAATGTATTGGTTGCTATGGTGATAAGACCATTAAAAAAAAAATCTTTGCACCAGAATAACTTTTTATAGACACAAATGTGTTGGGAGTTTTTTTTATTATTATTATTAGGCAATATAGTATTCATATGTGTTTATAGTAGAAAAATTATCATTTTTTCAAAATGCAATACTTAACAGTAAATACTATTACGTTGGATTATTTATTGTGGCTAAGTACAAAAACAACTATTTCTGGAAAATGAAAGGTCCTATTAAATAATAATAATAATATTGTACCCCGTGTGCTAAAAGGCCAGTCCAGGCCTGTACATGCATTACATGTACACAGACTAGGATCATTATTCTTTCCCAATTGATTTATTTCTCCCCTATTCTTGCTGCTGCCTGGTTTCCAGGAGGTAATACCCTCTCATGTTTCTACCAAGTATCTCAAAACAATTACACAGCTTCACAAAGAACCACCATAAGCTGAAGATCCTGCCGGCCCATTATGCTATGTATAAAATACAAATACATTAAACTGCTGGCCGGATCATCATCAGAAAGTTACATTTCTTACACAAATAAGGCTTATTTTGCTCGGCGTAAGAACAGACTGGAGCTAACCCCCAAATTCTACTTTTTCTGCCTTTGTTGGTGTGCAGGGGGGGTGCAATCTTGCTCTGTCTTGCTGGAGTAGCTTTTAGTGCATCGCCTGCAGTTCTAAGAACGATAGATAATGGATGACATCATCAGCGAAGAAGGTGAAACAGGACAGGGGAGAGGGAACTACCTAAAACAGGAACAATTTGAATTAAAAAAAATAGCTTAATAAGGTGTGATTTTTTGATTGTTCAACTATGAGTGATTATTTTCAGCCACCCGGCAGATATTTTGTGTATGAAACAAAAAGCTTCAGTTTGTACTTATCTAATCTCCCTGTAATTGCAACCAGAAACGCTTGTTTACTCAATTTATTGAGTCATTAAGTAACTCTTATTACTATACTACTTATTAACCCCTGTGTGGCCACCCAGGTCAACTCACACATTGCATTGCGTTAGCCATGGAACCTGTTATTGTTTTATGAAGCGCCGTCATATTCCACGGCGTTGTACAATGAGTGATCAGGACATAACAAGTAGTATATAGCATAGCAATGTGACTTACAGCACAAGGGGTAAGGAGGGTCCTTAAACTCACAATCTTAGAGAGGAACATACTACATTTCGACTCTTGCGACACTCAGGAAGCATAACATCGGCGTAAGGCTCTGTGATTAAAGCTGCAGTTCCACCTATTCTGCTATTTTAGTGAATCTGACTTGGGGAAACATGGCTGCTGGCATTTCTGGTTCGTTTTGATGCCAACTACTCATAAAAAACCCCCCATAATTCATAGCTTTCCAGTAATTGCCTAAACCACCCAAAAGCAGCCGGTGATTATTGCCGTCTGTTGTCAGCGCTGCGTGGAACTCTACCTTTAGTGAATATACCCCACTGTGTTAAAAAATTAAACATAAAGCTGGAGGGAGAAGAGTGGGGGAATGAATGGCATTATGACATCATCAGGGGTACCCTGGGTGGGCTTCTCTGGTAGATCAGTGGGGGGGGGGAGTCACCTTAATCTACCTCTAGCAAATCTGGGAAATTGGCCAGGACTCCTACAGGGAGAATGGGATCTGACCCCCAGCGCTCAAGGGGTTAAATCACATCAACGCTTTAAGGTGTTTGTTCCACTTAGAACTGTACAGCGCTACGGAACACGATGGCGCTATATCAAACATACCCATGACAAGGACACACACTTTGGCATCTGCCAAATTATCTTTATTGTCTGTTTTAATCACATACACGCAACAAACAAAAAACATTTTCAGTGACTGCTTTTGTGTCACGTGACAGTTAAGCATGCCCTAAAAAAAATATGAATGACGCAAAGATTTGCAATGATCAGTGCCAAGAATGCCAGCGATCGTTGTGTTATTAGCCATCTCTGGCACCTTGTGGCCCCCAGGCTGAGGACACGGTCCCGCACCAGTGACTCACTGGCGTGTCATGGGGGGGAAGCACGCGCAGGATGCGGTCTCGGCGCGTTACGCGTGCGTGCTCCGAGTCCTGGCCACGCGCTCGGGTGCCGCGCCAGGAATTGGTCGTAACAGATCGGAGGGGAAAGTCGCGCAGAGCCCACATCACCCCGCGAGTGGCGGATGGCGTCTTCTTTGGAAGTGTTCGGCCTTCCAGCGGAGGAGGTAACGATTATTTAATCCTGCGTCTCCCTTCGTTTCCATCAAGTCGGAGAGATGGGTTGTGTTCCCCTCATTCCCCCCCCCCCCCTCCGCCTAGAGTGCATGCTTCGGGTGGGAGTTCGGGGTGTAACCCTGTGCTGTTCAGGAAGGCCCGCGGGCCGCCCGGTGACATTTCCCAGCGTCGTATTAAAGGGCAGATACGCGTCGTTACCGACAAAGCCTGTCAGCTACTGCCCACTCTGTGCGGGGCAGATTAGTGGTGCCTTCGCGGGGCATTGTGGGGATTGTAGTACCAATTACTGAGCAATGATCACACATTCCAAAGTGCTTAGAGATGGCAGGGAGGGGGCTGCTCATTGTGTGGATACTATTGTAAGGATTATGGCTTCAGTACAAACCCGGACTTTTCCCATCATGACGCTACAAGACTGCAGTGTGGGCAACTGGGCACGATGGAGAATGTATTGAAGAAGTAGACTTTCATCCTCTGGGAGGTGGCTGAGGATGATGGGAACTTTACGGTCCTCCAAAGTAGCTCTTTGTATACCGGTTTAGATGTTTTGCTATGCAGATGGTGGTGGCGTAGTAGTAGCCGCACCGTACAGGCTACTGTAGTTGGGTGGCAGTAAGCAGGGTCACATTACATTACACAACAACCCCCCCCCCCCCTGACCTCCTAAAGGAACATATGATAATATGCCATCTGTTGCCGGCCTTGCTTAATGTATAGATAACTGAACAAAGTACGCTGGGCCAGTGCAAGCCGTATTGCTGAAGAAA
This sequence comes from Sceloporus occidentalis, assembly GCA_023333645.1. Taxonomy (NCBI): domain Eukaryota; kingdom Metazoa; phylum Chordata; class Lepidosauria; order Squamata; family Phrynosomatidae; genus Sceloporus; species Sceloporus occidentalis. Next base: position 7,264,634 of record JALMGF010000037.1, read on the forward strand.
GTTGGCCTCCTGATATGCTTAAGAATCCAAAGATACATTTTGTATCCTAAATACTGAAGCTATTTAATGTATCGATTTAGGTGTCCTGATTTCAGAAATACCTCATTTATATATAGTATTTTTATACTTTCCATGCAGTTGTAGGGCACACATTATAAGGTGTACGCTATGATTTAATTTTTCCCACAAAATTCTATCTTTCTGTAAAGCAGACTGGATATTTCATCAGGAGCATTTGGAAGCTTTATGTAAGGGTTAAATCTCTCTTTTTCATTATCCAAAACCCATATTATATAGATCGACCACAGAGGATGGACCTGCCGGGTGTTACCTGGGAGAATCAGGGGTTTGGGCTCCTCAATCAGACCTTTCATGAACACCAGCGAAGAGTCGATCTGACATAAAGCTTCCTAAAACATGTAATTTACAGCCGTAATTTTGTATGTGGGCAAATATCTAGACACCAAAAATGATGGGTGTAACTGCTTGCAAAGTAGCCCTGCTCGTATCGCATAAAAGGAACACCTCTCCCTGGGCATGTTTGGTCTCCACCAGAAGAATAAAACCAGGAATTCTAAATATGTATGAAGGTTGAACCCTTCTACACAATATATCCTCCATATTTTATACTATGTGGTTGTCCCCTGGGTGACCCGTCTCAGAGCAGATGTCCTCCTACATTTTACACCTTAGGTCCCGCTCTGGTGATGTTATCTGCTGTATTAACACTTTGATAAGGCCAGATGATGAAAGAATATCCTGTATGCCCATGGATCAAAGGCTACGCAATATATACACACTGAGCTTAGCCATTTGCTTGCCAGAGGCCTGGACAGGCCAACTCATGGCTTGGCATAACAGCTGCATCTCCACATTATGGAAATACCCCACATGCATATTTTTTTCTGGACATTAAAGGACACAAGATGGATATTGGATCAGTGTGCTTTGCTAGGGCTATGGTATATGTGAAGCAGCTTAGTAATTCCCCAGGAGAACATGTTCCCATAAAATGATATACCGTATTGGCTCAATTATAGGCCGCTCCCGATTATAGGCCGCACCCTTAAAGTTTGGTGCTATTTTAAAGGAAAAATACACAAATACATAGATATTCCCCTCTGATATGCCACTCTCCCCCTTCCCAGACTTACCAATGCACTCCCAGACTCCCTGGTGGTCAGCCAGTAGATGTCTGCGTGCAACCTCCGCTGCGGGCACTTCCGCATGGGCTTCTATGGTGGAGCACCGGAAGGTTGTGTCACGATGGTGCTCCGTTATATAAACTCCGGCGGAAGTGCCGGCAGTGGAGGTTGTCTACATGCACCGCGCAGACATCCACTGTAGCGTTATGGGGGATCTGGATCCTAACCCTGCTGCTTGCCGGCTGCCAATGGCTGCCAAGTTAGCCATATAAATAATTTTGCACTACTTTCTCTGTCATCTGCTGCTCCTCTGTGCCAATCACTCCGTTGGCTCCTCATACCCTTCAGAATCAGATTTAAACTTCTGGCCCTGACCTACAGAGCCCTTAATAGCGCCACATGCCTCTATATCTCTTCCCACCCTATCCGCCCTTTTTGTTCCTCTCACTTGCGTCTTTCTTCTACTGTCATTGCCTCTCCCCATTCCCGCATTCAGGATTTCACATGTGCTGCACATTCAAAAGCTTCCTGGAAACCCACTTTTTTTCTAGAAGCATACAACGTTTCTTCCCAAAACTCTCAGCCAACATCCTAATAGAGCCATCTGGCTGACCAACAACTTCTACAGATCATCCTGACCAACTCATCCCCATCCAAGTAGTCCTCTCCTACTGTTTCACCTCCCCTCAACCGCTGACCAGATTGTACGTTTGCAAGACCAGAGCCCTGTTCTTCTCTTATTAAATTTTTTGGTTGTTTGTGGTGATTACTCTCTCTCCTTAGATTACAAAGATGGGGGAGAGAGGCATAGCAACTGATTAAAACAAATCATGTCATCGCTGTGGTTGGTCATTACTGCAATCACATGACTTCATCAACTTCTTGGTTCTCTTGGGGCTGCCTCTGTGCATTGGAGCGCGGCCCTGTATTTTCTATAGGACGTAACAGTACGTCCATAGGGTAAGAAAGGGTTAAAATATATTATTATTAGTTTATATATTAAAATATATTATTATTAGTTTATATATAATTGTCAGCGGTCCTGTTAAAACAAGTCGACATAAATATTTTATACCGACAATCTTCTGTTAAACCTATATTATTGTGCAGCCTGATGTTTGTAAACATGGCTGGAAATATATCTTCCAAGATGATACAATGTGAGAGAGGTTATTTGTGATGATAACCCTTCCACCCTACTTTGTTGACACAAGACCCTTCTATTGGCCTAATTAGTACTCATGATGTTAACTAACATACTGTACATTATGTAGGACTTGTCACTTGTTTGCTTAGAATGAAATGCAAAGACAGCTTGTGTTCAGAAGGATGTTATGTAACTGTACAGAAAGTGCGTGACTCAGTGCCCTCAGTGGAAGACTTTATCACGCAATCTTCTATACATGCGCACAGTTAATGGAGTATCGATACTTATTGGAATGAGAAAACTTCTTTCTTCCTTTCCTAATCTGCATCAATGAGATCTAAAAAGATTGAAACCGGTGGTGGAAAATCCAGGCTTGTTGACTTCCAACCCTATTCTGTGGTCAAAGTCTGTGTCTGCTATACGTATGTAAATAAGAGCACTCATGTTAACATGGGTAACGGATCAAAAAGTAAAATGTGTTTTGTCCTAGTCATGCCAATATTGGCATACGTGTGTTTCATCTACTGAAATCGGGCGGCATTAGTAACATAGTAACATAGTTCATAAGGTTGAAAAAAGACCAAAGTCCATCAAGTTCAACCTATATACATATTGTGTCCCTATTGTGTTGATCCAGAGGAAGGCAAAAAACCCTTATGAAGCAGATGCCAATTGCCCCATACCAGGGGGAAAATTCCTTCCCGACTCCAAATATGGCAATCAGAATAAATCCCTGGATCAACGTTCTGTCCCTATTAATCTAATATCCATAACTTGTAATATTATTGCTTTCAAGAAACACGTCCAGGCTCCTTTTGAACTCTTTTATTGAGTTTACCACTTCCTCTGGCAGAGAGTTCCATAATCTCACCGCTCTTACTGTAAAGAACCCCCGTCTGTGCTGGTGTAGAAACCTTCTTTCCTCCAGCCGTAGAGGATGTCCCCTTGTTATAGATACAGTCCTGGGTATAAATAGGTCCTGGGAGTGATCTCTGTACTGCCCCCTTATATATTTATACATAGTTATTAAGTCCCCCCTAAGCCGTCTTTTTTCCAAACGAAATAACCCTAATTCTGATAATCTTTCTGGGTACTGTAGTCCTCCCATTCCCCTTATTACTCTGGTTGCCTGTCTTTGAACCCTCTCCAGCTCCACTATATCTTTCTTGTACACTGGTGCCCAGTACTGTACACAGTATTCCATGTGTGGTCTGACTAGTGACTTGTACAGTGGTAGAATTATTTCCTCGTCGTGGGCATCTATGCCGCTTTTGATGCACCCCATGATTTTATTTGCCTTAGCAGCAGCTGCCTGACACTGGTCGCTACAGGTAAATTTACTGTTAACTAAAACTCCTAAGTCCTTTTCCACGTCAGTCGTCCCCAGTGTTTTCCCATTTAATACATATTCCCAGCCTGGATTTTTCTTCCCCATGTGCATAACCTGCACATACTCAGCAATCTTGTCGACGGGAAGGCTGAAGTAGCTGCTATTTGCATGTATGCTAATGAAACATCAGTGTTTTGTCTTCTTTGGCACTTGTGAGCTTCATAGCTCAGTTCTGGAGGCTATCACTGTTGGTGAGCCTCTGTCTACAGCTCTTTTCTTGGGGAAGCGACCCTATTCTTTCGGATTCCAGTAGCACCTCTAGACCAACTACAGTCCCTATATCTCCATCTTAATAGAAACTTCTAAAAGCTACCCAACAGACACTGTTCGCTGCCTTGATGTTACTCTCTAGATCAGCGATGGCGAACCTATGGCACACCGACTTTGGGGTGTGTGGGAGGAGAGAGAGGGGCGCCGAGGGGTCGCTCATGAAAAGGTTTTCAGCAATCGCTCGGCACCTTTTCAGCAGGGCCCTCGTTACCAATTGTTTCTGTATGCCATCTTGTTATATACTAATTGATATGTCCTGTCTACCCTTCGTACAGCGCTGGGGAATCTGATGGATAATAATAACTTGACTCCTCTCTCTTCTTGGAATGGAGAGAATTTCAGAACAGGATGTTGGTGGTTCTGATACCCTGAGGCGCATATCTTTGCTTCCATGAGGTTAAAGGCGAACTGTCACTATCAAAAGTTTTAGTTTAACTCCCTTTTGAAACCATGAGATATAACCATACCTCCTTTATAAATGGAAGTCTCACCTTTACAATGAACGCGATTCTCCATTCGTGAGGAGCGAGTGCTGCTGATCGGTCAGAGACTGATCAGCAGCCTCAAAAATGTCTTGCAGAACATTCTAGTCTAGTTATTTTGGATTATGGAAAGAAGTAATTTTATTAGTGTTATTAGTGTTGCCAGTGTTTGCCTCATGTATGTCTTTCAATCAGTGAAGCATAAACCGCTTGCCTATTACACTGCCGGCTTCCTAGCAGGCTCCACGACTGGTTGTACTGCTCTTCCTTACTGGCAAACGTCAGGATTGAACCCTGCAGGCATCTATCACTTAGGAGGCCAATATGAAGTGTATAATGTTTTGTTTCAACTTAATGTAACTAATCTCACCACTATACCCATGCTTTCCTCATTGAACAATGCTGCTCGTTCTGTTTCTGGGACATGCTGCTCCCTTCCCTATGGGCATAGCTGTTAACATAGTCCTAACCCTACCCCTAGTTAACATAGTCCTAACATAGCTACCCATACATGCTACCTGCACCAGAAGCCCCTACAGATTTTCCTCTTTGCCACCATTATTGTTTGCAGCATACAGATATTGTTAATCCATAAGCATAAAAATTCTACGAATAATGTACACCTTATAGTATGTTCCCTATAAGTACTGGGAAAGGACACCTGAATTGATAAACTTGGAGGGGATTTTCCATCATTTTACCTAATTTTGTGAGGATTCAGAGGGAAAATATATAAAAAAAACCCAAAACATATATATAGTTTACATGGGTACACTATTCACAGTAAAAGAGAATCATCGCTGAACCGACATAATGCAAAAACGGCAAAATTGCTCCAGGCTTTGAGGTACCAAAATCCGCTGGGACTGAAGGGGTTAATCTTATATTTTAGCTCTTCTCACAGCAGTCTTCACTGTGTGATCAACAGGGAGCATCATCAAGTAGCATCACCTTGTCTGATCAGTGGCAAGGGACTTATCAGAGACCCCAGCACAAACCCTACTATATCAGCAGCTTAGTTCAGCTGCCACCATAAATATAGGCAGGCAATGGGAATCTACCAGTGCAAGCTTTCCTATCCCTTGATTTGAGCTACTTCTATCATTGTGTGGGTAATCGGAAATACTTCAAATCGACACACCCCGGCATCGTGTATTGAAATGCAGCTGTCTTGTATAGAATTAGTTGACACTGACTAGATCTGCATTAGCCTTAATGTAATCACCAACCTCGCGAACGCGGCTGTAAACTCGTTTATTCCTTAGACGATAATCAACCATTCATTAATGAATATGTCTTGTGAAAAGTGCTACGTCCTTATTATAAACCCATATCCTATCTCTGTGGACGTTGTTTTTTTCCTATTATAATAGCAATAAACTATTTGCGTGTATCAGTCCAACCAAGAGATATATAAATTGTCCCGTAAAGTTTGGCAATGTGTGTCTTTTGGTAAGGGGCTCTGATGGATACGGCATGGCAGCCATGCACAATGTGAAACGCATTAAAGTTGAGTCACCAATAATATCCATGTTATCGGTCAACTGATCTGCAGCTTTTCAGAAACCCCATTACCCCGTCTCATATAAGGTGTGAAAAATGGTGGAGGATACATTTTATTTCTGTATATTGTTATGTTTTCTGCCAAAACTGTTACTGCACAACAATAAAATTACATTGTAATGTATATTACATTATATTATACTCAGATTCGTATGCAAGCACCTACAGTGAACACAATACAGCTAGAGTATCTTCTATCAAACATCTAAAGGGATACTTCAGGGCCCCACGTAGCTCCCCCAAGGAGCAATGCATCATAACGCCATTTGATATGCATATTATAGCTTAACTCCCCCATAACTTACTGTTAGGAGAATCTGCAGCGTACACACACACACACACACACACACACACACACACACACACTGTTGTACAATTTTTCGCCAATCTCTGCTATCAAAGTGCTCCTACTTAAATCAATAGAAGCGTATTGTGTGCAAGCCCTGGGTGGTCTCGTTAGACGAGAGCAGACTTGTCTCCGACAAGTAAAGGAGCAGGGGGGGGGCAAATGCATAAGGGAGATTCTGATCAATCCCTTCATGCGTTTGCAAGGGGGGGGGTGTTATTTGAAATGGGTCAATAAGCTATCATGTGCATTGAAGTGCATGTGATGGCTGGTATGTGATGCCAGGTATGTTATCCATGTGTCACGGGTCTTTCTACTTCACTGTATATGTACAATTTGCAGTCCTGGTAGTCTTCCACACCTTCGTATGAAAAATTTTTTTTACAAAAAATCTAACATGCTGTCAATTTTTAATGGCCCCCGCTAACCTATAATTAAAAAAAAATGTGTGTATGTATATATATATATATATATATATATGTGTATATATATTAGGGCTGCAACTAACGATTATTTTCATAATCGATTCGTTGGCCGATTATTTTTTCGATTAATCGATTAATCGGATAAAAAAATGAATGTACATTTTTCATTTATTTAAAATAATTTAATAAACAAATGATGTTAAATACAAACGCAGAATAAAAAAAAAAACTGGTAAAATGCATTTCTTGTCTTTATTTCCCAACCAGCCCTCCCAATTTATGCACATTTGAGCACAGGCTTGCCACGCTGCCTCCCAGACATTCCACGCCACGCTGCCCCCCACATATACCACTCCACGCTGCCTCCCACATATGCCACTCCACGCTGCCTCCCACATATACCACTCCACGCTGCCTCCCACATATGCCACTCCACCCTGCCTCCCACATATACCACTCCACGCTGCCTCCCACATATACCACTCCACCCTGCCTCCCACATATGCCACTCCACCCTGCCTCCCACATATACCACTCCACTCTGCCTCCCACATATGCCACTGTGCCTGATACGCCTTATACCCCCTGATACACCACTCCATCCTCCCCAGACATGCCACACTGCCTCCCAGACATGCCACGCTGCCCTCCCCACATATGCCTTATATATCGTATATGCCTTATACCCCCAGATATGTCACTCCATCCTCCCCAGATATGCCTTATACCCCCCAGATATCTCATAGTCCCCTCAGAGTCACAGACCTGTTCGCATCACACTGACACCATACTTTTATAAATAAGTACTGGGTTAATCTTCACTGCCCCCAGGATTTAGATTCCCCTTAGTCTGCCCCCCTTTACCTCTAACTGCGCCTTAAGTTAACTTTATTAAATTAACCCTCAGTCCTCATCATTAAATTAACACTAAACACCCCATTAACCATAACTACCCCTAAATTAACTCTAAATACCCCATCAAACACAACTACCCTAAATTAACCCTAAACACCGCATTAACCACAGCATCCCCTAAATTAACCCTAAAGACCCCCATCAACCACAACAGCCCCTAAATTAACCCTAAACACCCCATTAACCACAACTGCCTCAAATTAACCCCAAACACCCCATTAACCACAGCTGCTCCTATATTAACCCTAAACACCCCATTAACCATAGCTGCCCCTAAACACCCCATTAACCATAGCTGCCCCGAAACACCCCATTAACCATAACTTCCCCTAAATTAACCCTAAACACCCCATTAACCATAACTGCCCCTAAATTAAACCCCACCTCCCCTAACTTTCAGTAGCCCAAATATTAATGTTATACTTACAGTTAGATGAGTGTCACAGCCATGTGGCTCTGGCCTTCTGGGAGAAGGAAGGGGGCGGGGCCAGTTGTCACAGTGATTACAGGGAGGGACTGGTAAGTAGGAGCTGCTGCTGTGAGTCACTGAAACGGTTTTTATAATGAGGGGTATTTTTCAGAGCGTTTGCTCTGAAAAAACCCTCATTTTATAATCGATAAAAATCGATTCAACTAATCGATAATGAAATTCGTTGGCAACGATTTTCATTATCGATTATTATCGATTTTATCGATTAGTTGTTGCAGCCCTAATATATATATATATATATATATATATATATATATATATATATATATTGCTGTAATAGGGAGTCTCATGACAACGCTATTCATTATAAAATACTATGATTAGCAATTGTATAATTACTGCTGTCACTATATGTTCATGGCATTGAGAACCATGCTCACTTCAACTCAAGATAGTTTATGTCATCATAACAGGTTTAATATTTGACAGCATGGAATGGCCAGTCATGATGGCTTATATAGTTATTTGAATGTAATCATTGAGTATAACGTAATTCTTTTCAAATATTTTCAGGAAAATACACGTATTCTTCGTGTGCGAGTGATAGCAGGGATTGGACTGGCAAAGAAAGATCTTTTAGGAGCAAGGTAAGCATCGACTCTAATGCTCCTGCCGCTGTGCCCCAGTTGTGTATATTAGTTTTTGGACCAATCTGTCTTGGTATTTTCATGTTTGTTATTAATGCATTCTACCTCCACAGTTATAACTTTCTTTCTGACCAGTAAAGCAGCAGTATGGTCCTCTATCTCTTGGCTAGCTGCGTTAGACTGAAGGAAATTGCTCAGGTCCTCATGTTTCTGCTTGCTGATATCTTATCTGTCAGGATTGCCCCATCCCTTGGTTTCACGTGCTTCAAGTGCCCACCTTGTGGTCAACAGCACAGTTGCTAGTAAAAGGGGCCACTTGTCATGCACATTACAGCACAGTAGCATGAAACAACATTAAACTGTCCTGCCCACAATCATTTGAGTGTTTTCTGTTAACCGAGTTTACCATGTGGTAAAGCTGAAATGTAGATGTCCTGCATTATGTTTCCTACAGCTTTAAACCCTTTGTGGAAAAATGCAGTATGAAACTCTGAGACATTGACCTAAAGAGGCATACATCCAGTGACTTACTGGATGTATGCTGGTCCGACCTGGACTGGACCAGCGCAGGCATGTAGGAACGCAGTGGGGGGCACGTAAGGTTAGATTACGTGACTCCGCAATTAAACACGAGGCTGCTCGCACCGTGCGCTGCCGCCAGCAATGCATGTGCGGTAGGGGGTAGTGCAAGCGTATAAATATTTGTGTGTGAGCCTGTATGTGTGTGTTTGTGAGCATGGATGTGTATGTGTAAGGGTTTCTGTGAGTGTAGTTGTTTCTTCCAGTATGAATGTGTACTTGCACATGTGAGCTCGGATGCGTGTGGGCATGAGGATTTTCCGATTGAAATGTTGTGTCGGGACCTTAAGAGAACTGTGCATAAACACAGCTCAATGAACTGAAGTTACATTGTAAAGTGGGTCACAAAGTCCTTCACAATGATGTGGGAGAGTGATAGAAAACAATTACTTAAAGTTGTTGAATCATTAGTTGTACTTAGTTTTTCACACATGGCTTCTCCATTTTGGCTTTATTTTGTTGAATGAGGTTGAATTTATGTACATTTTAGACCTGCTAAGGAACAGATGATTGTTATGTCCTTATATGTAAAACCATAGAATTGAAAGTGGATGTACTTTAATTTCCATACGACTGTAGGTCCTTCCACGTCTTAATTACTATTTTGTACCTCCGGCTCAACATCAGCGCTTGTTAAACATACCAGTTCTTTTTGTGACATCGTAGTAAGTGTATTTTCTACATTTTTTTTTTTTTATTTCCAGTGATCCTTATGTAAAACTCACAGTATATGACCAAGCTAATGGTGTTCTGACCAGTGTGCAAACAAAGACTCTTAAAAAGGTAAGAGCATCCTGTTACAAAAACTGTGAAACTTGATCGCTCCCCCTCAGCTCATCGGAGTACAGATGCTGCTGTGGCTTCAGACCCTTATCTTCAGCATCAACTTCACATTTTCCAAAGTGAAGAATCATTTCTCAAGAACTGTGTAAGAACTCTGTAGCTCTAATCTTCTGGATACTGGAAAAAGTCCATATTGTACTAACTGCAGCACATTAATATACGATATATATTTACATTTATACATTATTCCTTTTTATAGCACGGTTTACATTTATACATATACCGTATTTGCAAATGCTCCGAAAAATATCCCTCGTCTTATATTTGAGGTCGTCTTCTAATCAGACCTCAAATAGAGGTCTGACTACAAGACTAAGATCCAGATCCCCCGCAGCACTGCAGGGGACCTGGATCCTCCTCTCCAGGAGCCGGTTAAGGTCTGTGCGATGCGCGCAGACAACCTCTACTTCTGCCGCGGCTTCTATGACGGAGCGCCAGCTTTACATGACCTTCCGGTGCTCATTTATAGAAGCCCTGGCGGAAGTGCCAGCAGCAGCAGCGGAGGTTGTCTGCGTGCATTGCACAGACTTTCACCGGCTGCCCCCACTACACACCAAGGAATCTGCAGCACGGGGAGAAGTCTAGGGAAGCACTGATAAGTCGGGGGAGGGTAAGAGTGGCATATGGGGGGGGGTATAAGGGCTTTCTGGAGACAGAATGGCATATAGGGGTTAAAAAGGAATATCAGAGACGCCGAGTGGCATATAGGGGGTTAAAAGGAATATCAGCAATGCAGAGTAGCATATCTGAGGGGCAGAGTGGCATATAGGGGGTTAAAAGGCATATCTGGGAGGCAGAGTGGCATATAGGGGTATGAGCCATATCTGGGGGGCAGAGTGGCAAAAAGGGGGCCAAGAGACACTTTTTGTGTTTCACGACTAGTCCCCACCTTCATGATGTTACATGTCAAGAAATAGTGGGCTTTAAAATGCTACAGTAACAATGTGTTAAAAAAGTCAGAAAATCCTATCAAAAAATGTAAATATAAACAGTACATCAGTTTACATTGTTAAAGAAATCTGACCCCTCCTTACTGGTACGCAGACCATCCAGTCAGTAGTATAAAATATAAAAATAAAAAAAAAGTTTTTGGCGGCTGATATTTTTATCAGGTGGCTAACATGCAAGAAAATTACTGCTATCAGACATTGTGCCATAATGACTCCCCCACCTGTCAGATCCTTCCCAAATAAAACAAACATTTTTCTAAATGTAGCTATGTATTTAAAATACCGCATTTGCTCGATTATAAGACGACCCCCCAAAATCTGAATATTAATTTAGGAAAAAAAGAAAAACCCTGTATATAAGATGACCCTATAAGAAAAAAAAAGTTTTACTAATAAATGCTAAATCATATTAACTGTGTAAACAATTTTTTTTTAAATAAAAGCTATGATTGAGAAAAATATTTTTTTTTGTTTTTATTTCCTTTTATTTTCCAACCTGCCCCCCAGTTATGCACATCTGCCCCCAGGTTTGCCACTCTGCTTCCAGAAATGCCTTATACCCCTATATGCCACTCTGCCATTTAGGGGGTTAAAAGGCATATTATGGGGCATATAGGGAGGTATAAGGCATTTCAGGAGGCAGAGTGGCGTATAGAGGGTTAAAAGGCATTTCTGAAGGTAGAGTGGCATTAAGGGGGTTAAAAGGCATATCAGAGAGCACTCTGCCTACAGAAATGCCTTATGCCCCCCATTAAACCCCCCCCGAGTCCCATGTTTTTAGCCTGGGCAGCGGGTAGACGTCTACGCGATTCGCGTAGACAACTTCCGCTGCAGCCGGAAGGAGGTGCGGTTAGCAGCGGGGGTTGTCTGCGTCTGTCACGCATACACCTTCCGGCTGTTAGAATTCCCCACACCAGTGCGCGGAACTCTCCGCTCTGACAGCCTGGGAAGGTCTGCGTCTACTCGCTGCCCCGACTAAACACCAGGGAGTAAGAAGCACTGGTAAGTTATACCCCCCAAAAAAAGACAGGCAGTGCTCTGAAAAAACCTTGTCTTATAATCGAGCAAAACGGTGTGTGTGTGTGTGTGTGTGTGTGTATATATATATATATATATACACACACACACACACACACACACACACACCGTTTTGCTCGATTATAAGAAGGTTTTTTTCAGAGCACTGCAGGGGACCTGGATCCTCCTGTCCTGTGTGTGTGTGTGTGTGTATGTATGTATGTATGTATGTATGTATGTGTATTTTTCCCCTAAATTGTGTATATAGCGCATGTTTACCCACCCGGCTATATGTTCTGTACGGTCACCTACGCAAACTGCGTGTGTGTAATGGGGTTGAGGCTTTTCTTCCAAATCCCTGATATTCTAATTCTTTGGTCTGGGATGTAGGGGGATTTTTTTCCCCACATCGATACTATTATATTATTTGTTCTGATTCATATAAAAATAAAGCTCTGCCTGTACAGGGAAAATTATGTATGATTTTTGGGATTACACTAAAAATGAGCATGGTTCAACAAACATATGATAAAACTGTGAAAATAATAAGAAATGACAGAAGGGATTGTGTTTCTAATGCTGTATTAAGTTACAGCAGTGTTACATTTAACAGAGTAGGTAGACCAGTGCCTTTTAGGAGATTTTAGGAAAAAAATAAACCTTGATATGCAAAATTAGCTGGAAATAATCCACATTTAAGCATTATTTATAGCACTGTATTTTTTATAATATATCTTTTTTTTTGTTTTGTTTTTTCCTTCTCAGAGTTTGAATCCGAAATGGAATGAGGAAATGTTGTTCCGGGTAAGTAACACATAAACATCATTATATGTTAGTAAGTAGCCTCCTTTGATCCTCTTATTGTTTTTTTAATATATCTTTTAAATCTATATTCGCGAAAGAACGCCCTGCACATTATTTCACCACCAAATACCTCTAGAGGGCGCTTTGCCTTCAACAGAAATGACAATTGCATCCATCAGTTATAATCCTCATTTCAGCTGTAAAGTGTGCCTCAAACGTAAAGTATAAGAAATAAGGTGATTAAAACAAAAAGTTTAACCACAAACTGTAAAGGACATAACGCAGAAGACATGCAAGATCACTGGGAACATTCAGAGATTTCTTTATAAGTTAAATTGTTGGCCGTACTCAAGGGAGGCATTTTGGTGAAAAAATGTTTAAAGTGAGACTTAACCTTCGGTTTAAACCACATACATGCTTTAGTAATAAGAGTGAATGCAGGTATAATGGCAGTGATCTGGTTGTTGGCGTAAAACTCATTTCTATTCATTTTTCCCCCCCCAGGTTCACCCAGAGAAGCACAGAATCCTTTTTGAAGTATTTGATGAAAATCGCTTGGTACGTTTCCGTATAAACGCCGTGACATTCCAAGCAAACTATGTGTACTTTTGGCTATGAGTTTATTGAAATAACACAATTATTTTCATAACCAGAGCACTTTCCTCGATTGGTATCTCTTTTCCTGTGAAGAATTGTTAGATTGGTCTTTAAAATCTATCACAATGTAGAAGGCAGTCCGCATTAACATAGTATGGAGTTTAAATGCAGCTGATTTGGCCCCTCTGGGAGGCGGATTCTGACAGTTTATCCACTCCTTCCCCTTTCTGACAATCAAACCAACCTGTCCCTATCTGGTACAGTGTGTGTGTGTGCGTGCGTGCACGCGGGTTTGTGTTATACCCTTTAAGCCATCTACAGACCTTATTATGTTAGTTGGTGTTTTATCCGTTCTAATTATCGTTCAGTTTTTGTGTAAATTCTGTATTCTGTTATTTGAGCATGCCAGCGATTTTACTCCAATCTCACAGTTTCCGAGCAAATGGGCAAATTCTTGGGGTCCCGCACTCTGGAGGTGACTCTTTCATATTCTAATTGGATCTGACATTGTGGTGTCACCTTTTACACTCTCTGCAGTGGAATCTGTGTCATGGATTACCCTTCAGTGCCAACCATTCATGTATGGTGTAAAAAGGTTGGTGGTATACTTGTAGTCATGAAAGGAAAACAAAAAATAAATGGGCTTTTTAAGTGGTGGAATTTAATATATATATATATATATATATATATATATATATATATATATATATAACTGTTATTCTGTAGCTTGCAGGGTAATTTTAATTTAAAATATTGTTTTGCCGGTTGCTTGCTGTACATAGTACCCCCGAGTTTGTCAATTCGTTTGTGTGAATTTTATCTTGGTTATAATATAAGAAATGCACTGGGTAGCATTATAATTCCTGTAACCCTAAATGTATGCTGCTTCTTGTGTATGCAAGAGAATTATGAGGGTTTTTTTTTTTTTTTTTCTTTTCACGGAATTCTGACATTATTCCAGAAGCTGTCTAACTCCGGCCAACTCTAGCAAATGATGCTCTTAATTTAGAAATGTGGCCATTCTGAAGAGCAGAGTCAGCGGCTGTGGCTGCGCAAAGGCCAGTTTTGATTTCCAATACGGAGATGCCAGCTATGAATGTATCCAGTAATGAGGAGTGTCTGGCTTCCCGGCTGCTGGCTTTTCTTAATATAAGGAGGCCTTGGGTTTTACTGTTTTTGATAAATAAATACTTTTTCATATTTTTGGACCTATGCTCACCAAACCCATTATAAGAGTTTGTGCATTTTCTTTATACGTAAGTGTTTGTGCAATGATTGATGTATAGATTTGTGGGTCAAGATAAACATGTTACCTGCTGATTTGGCGTAATCATAGCACGCTATTCATTAATCTTTTTTATGTCTAATTGATATTAACTTCTTGATTTTAATTCTTCCGTATTTTATGTTTGTATAACTTCCTATGCAGTTATTTCACAGGTTAGAATTATGTGCCTATTTCTTATAACCGGTTTCAATTCCAATAATATTTAGTTGGTTTTCAGACAGGAATGATATTCCCATATTCATACAGTGTTACAATTGTTCGAATGCGCACGCCACTTCTTAGGTTATTACATTCAATTCCACCTGTATAGGACTATATGTAATGTTAGGAAGGGTGGAAGGGGTTAAGCAAAGTATCTTACAGAAAAGTCATTAACAAAAAGCTATAGTTTTTAACTCCCGGGCCCCTTTTATTCTTTCTCGAGCACAGGTAAGTAAAACGCTAATTTGTGCACTTTGATGGTAGAAAATAAATATTTTTTTGTCAATGTATTGGTTTTGCAGAGCATTGTACGCTCAGGACTATTTGGGGTTTTATTTTGTATGCTTTGACTCATGGAACGTTTAGTTATTGTTTTTAGTAGTGCCACTAGATGCCACCATAGCACAGATCAAATAAGTTGTTTTCTTTCGCTATGGAAAGCAGTGAAAAATATGCATACCTGTGGTTTTTTTGTTGTTGCTTTTTTTCTTCTTTTATTAGATATGCTATACTGACTAAACACATGTGTGAATTTATATGAAATCCTTTTTTTATTTTATTTAAATCTGTCATTTCTAAAAATGACCAAATACATCCTTTAACCCACTGCGTATTTTCAAGTAAACGTCGTACATATCTTTTTTTTTATTGGGTTTCAGGGTTTTTTTTGTACCGAGCATGTGAAATTACATTGCCCAAATCATATTGTTTTAAAATGCAAACTAGTTTTATTTGCCTATAAATATTGGCATTGAGAAGTATAAAAAAGCAAGTTTAGTCTGTTTCTCCCCTGATGGTAGGACTTTAAACCTAAATGAAATACCGGTGGTTTCCTGCACAGCCTAATGTTCAGTAGTTTCCTATTTTGGAGAGTTTTTGGGAATTCAATCCCTACTTTGATACTCGATTATGTGGAACTCCATTCCTTAGAACTTCCTGTAACTCAATCTGTACGGGTAAAAATATTAGAGGCTGTACGCTGCGGAGGGAAGTCAGGAAAGACATATCGATTCAACCGGACCATGCGTTCAGCCAGGGCTGTCCGAGCAGGAATATACTCTTGAGTTTAAAATGCAAGTGGGCTGTTGTTTTTGGGAAGGACTCATTCATGCAAATTGGATACGTTCTAATTGAAACAAGGTTGGCAGTGTTTCAGCCAGTATGCTGCAGCAGAGCTGAACTTTAAAGGTCGCTGGAAACCAAGTGCCTGGTAAGTGAATGCAGTTGGAGTATAAGCAATTCAAGACGACGTGGAAACTGTAGTCTAAGGAACGGTGTGTTTGTTCGTGACGTGCATTGCTCTCCCCTTGGCTCATCGTCCTCGTATGTTTCTTTGGGACGCGTGCCGCAGGTTTTTTGGGGTTGCGCTCCGTAACGTTCAACTTCCCTAGATGTTTTTCTGCTTCATCTGGTCTCGACTTAGAAGCTGTGAACGCTGTGCTTCTGGATCAATAATATGTTCGGAAAGACCAGATGGCACAACGGCTAAGACTTCATTTTGCAACAAGAAGAAGCAACACTGATCCACTGCCTGAAAGCCCCGGAGATGGCTTGGACAGTAACATCCACATGTGCTTTGAAGGATTTTCTCAAAGTTCTGCACCTAGTGTGATACAAATGAGGCTGTCTCCAAGGCACGCTGTTCAGCAGCCATCATCGCCAGAAACTGATAAGTTGCATCAAGATGATAACCGCTCGCCACCCGGCAAAAAGAGTACATCCCTGCAGATTTCTTTGCAACCCAGCAGGGATAGTAGATGTCATCAATCCGGAAACATAGAGCCTTCTACTGAAGATATTTCATTTGGCAAGGATGGAATTAATTGTACTTATAATGTAAGCAGAAATGATAGCTTTTACCCATTGGTAAATGACAGCAGTTTTCCGAGCAGCGCACCAGCCAGTAATGGCAGCTTGGGTAGCATTGGGGCCAGTGACAGTGGTTCTTACAGTAGTAATAGCAGTGATTATGGATCCTGCACAAGTACTACAAGTGACACTGGCTCGTGTACAAACAGCATATTAAGCGACAGTAGTAGCTGCATTCTTTCCTTAGGTGAAGGCAATTTTTTTAGCAACATGTTCTGTGGCAATCCAACATGTGGTAGCACAGAACCTAAGAAGACTACCTTTAGGAGCGATAACCTGCAGGAGGTTTTTCCTCAATGTGGTACCACATATGTATTTGACCAAGATCGCAAAGACGCAGAGGTGGACGTAGTAAAACTGCCTACAAGAAAGAAAACTAAACTACCACTGAGGCGCTGTTCTTCATTGGTTATCTTTCCTCGAAGTCCTTCTGACACTCCACCGACATCCCCAACATGTTTGAGCCCTCCATCAAACAGAGGATCCTACCAAACATCCTATCAGTTAATGCTGTCTTCTCACGAGCTTGCAAATAACGAGGAACAAACATGCTCAAAGGGTTTTCTTTCAACAGCTGTCAATGGAGTTCGTCTTTCCAAAAATACTTGCACTATTGGTGAAGTTCGGGACGTTAAACCGCTTTACTTGAATGACTCGATACAAGAGAGTGAGCATCTGTTGCATGCCCCCGAGAATCCTCCAGCTGCAAAAGATGAGTTTCCTTGTGTTTCTGTTCATATTAATCACCAGAGGCCGTTATCTGCCGGTAATGAAACTACCAGAGGCCATCGGAAATCAAAACTGAATAAAGATGAACCTCAGCTAAACTGTACCCCACAGTATAATCACATTAGACTGGTGCGGAGCACTTCTGCGTGCTCCCCTCCCCATAAGATTTCGGAATGTCAAATAAGTGTTAATGAAGACCGGGGAATGAAAAATGTTCCCAAAAGAAAATC
>JALMGF010000037.1:7287500-7435000 GCA_023333645.1 Sceloporus occidentalis
CTCAGTTGGCCTCCATGAAAACTAACTTGTGAAAGCCTTTAATGACTACAGTTAGATACCGTATTTGCTCGATTATAAGACAAGGTTTTTTCCAGAGCAAATGCTCTGAAAAATACCCCTCGTCTTATAATCGGGGTCGTCTTATAATCAGACCTCAAATAGGTCTGACTATGAGACTATACAGGGGACCTGTATCCTCCTGTGTATGCCCCCCCCCCCCCCCAAACATACCGGTGCTTCTGAGTCCCCGGTGCTTAGTCCGGGCAAATGAGTTTATTAGATTTGCGATATGGTAATAAATTGAGTTCATTCATTTCCATTGTCTCTGTTGGAAACAATCAAAATTAACAATTAACAAAATGAGGCTCTGTGTCATCCGGCCACACTAAGGTTAAGCCTTTTTTCCTTCACTTTAGTTGCCAGATTTCACGTGGGAACCACGGTCTGAGTATATTATAAGAAACGTACCATCTATAGCGTCTTTAAATTGACTGCGCCAAATATTGGTAATAATAAGTATTGTAGAGTTGTGGCAGCCAAATGTTATTTTTAGTGTGAGCAGAGAAACATTCTGTGTCGATTTAAAATAACTATTCTACGGTCAGTCCTCCTCTGTCCTTGTGAGAAGCCATTTATTCTATGGACGTCCGCAATGTTAGTTTATATCTGGGTGTGTGAGCAGAAAGAATGCGGGGCTTTATAAGAGAACGATTCATCTGTATTTTAATAAGTCACAGTGAAAGCCCCGGTCGGGTGTTTATTTTTATTTCATTTTTTTTTTTCTATTTTGGCTGATTTTTTATATGCTTTCCAATAAAAATCAGGCTCTCCTCTATCCTGAAACTGTAGGCTTTCTGTGCAGAAGACCATCTGAATATGCATTCTGAAACTGGCAAAACATACAAGCGTATTGATTTTCTGTGCTTTATTGAAGAGAGGCATTGAGATTAATAAGGAAAGTTGGCACAGGTACACCTTTTACAGGTTCAGCACCCCGAGTGGCTTTGCACACAGCACCTTAGAATAACACATTTTTGGTAATTAGCGGCTGCAGGTGTACGTTTCGTGTTTATGTTTCCATTACCGGTGCCATGTTCTAGTTTGTACGTAAACACGGACAGCGTCTGTAATGTGAAGAATGTGCCTGAAATGTTTCTGAATAGCCACATATAAAGAAATATGGCTCAAAATGTTCAAGGGGGACTTTGTACTTGAATTGTCACTCTGGGGGGAAAAAATTTGGTTTGTGATTTTACCGTTCTCCCTTAAGAAATATTAAAGATGCTTTTCCGAAATGTTTAAACATTTGCGCTGCTCCTTTCAGACATATACATTTCCAATAGTTCTTGTAAAATCTCGGCTATATTATGCACAGTTTACCCCCTTTTCAGGAGTCTTGAAAGGGTGGCGTGTATTCTACCCAAGTAAAATGTGTTTATGCTGCCTGATCGCTCCGTGAGAGCTTATTGTGTAGCATTAACCCTCTTCAATGCCACGATCGCAGCACTGAAGGGGTTAACACGTGTATGGTCAGTCCCTGTAGGCTTGTGGGGACCAAGTCATAATCTGTGTTAATAGCCTGTTCTTGTGGCGCACCAGCATTGAAAGAGTTAATAAACTAAAACTAATCTTCAAAGGTTCTTTCAGGTCAGTTGCTGCCAGTTTCACTCTGCAGCAAATAATGCCTTCCATCAGTGTGAGAGTGAGAGCGAGTGAGAGCGAGTGAGAGCGAGTGAGAGCGAGTGAGAGCGAGTGAGAGCGAGTGAGAGCGAGCGAGTGAGAGCGAGTGAGAGCGAGTGAGAGCGAGTGAGAGCGAGCGAGTGAGAGCGAGTGAGAGTGGTCATCCACACATAGGATCAGATTATTGATCGCATCCGCAGATCAATGTCAGTAATCTGATAGTAATTGCATATTTTTTTTATTTTACGATATTTATGTTAAATCGCTTTTAATGTAATAAAATATCTGATCTGTAAGGATCTCTTTCAATACCTAATATTTTTATTTTTTTTTAGCCTGGACATCATCTAAAGGGTCAAAGACTTTTACTTTACTAAAAGGGGCGGTAGATCAGCAGAACAGCCTCCCAGCGAAAGTTGTAGAGGCTAATACAGTGAAAGCATTTAAACATACATGTAATAGGCATGAAGCCTTCCTGAATCTAAGACAAAACCATGGATAATGATCAAAGTCTCCGCATCAGCAAAAAAATGGGCAGACTAGATGGGCCGAATGGTCCTTATCTGCCGGCGTATTCGGTGTTTGTAAGATAAATTCTACGGTGTACAGACATGCAATATTAAACTAAGGAGGTGCTCATAGTTATGTGACAGTTATATATGCATAGATAGTTATGGATATATACAGAGTGTATGTATAGGTGTGTGTGTGTGTGTATATATATATATATATGTGTGTGTGTGTGTGTGTTTCTGGAAGGAATGCTGGTGTAGAGTTTTAGTAGTAGTTTTAAACAGAAACGCTTATTATTGAAAGCATGCTTGAAAATGGAAACTTCTATCATTTCTGTTGATATTGGGGGTTTCTGTTTAAATCGGTGCACAGTAAACACTTCTGGCTGTTTGATAACGCCATCTGTTTTCTGCTTTTTTTTTCAAACAATCCACATTGTTTTGTCAATAAATAACATATGCTTTTGCAAAAGGAGTAAATCCTTACTGTGCGACTTAACCAAAAGTTTCTTGGTGCTGGTATTCTTTGTTCTGTCGTGCTGTGATTAATGAGTGTTATTTTATAACCCTTATACTGCTCTGTTATACTAAATATATATATAATGTAACAATGGGTTTTGAAAGTGTATCTGATGCAAAAAAAAAGTAGTACAGTCTAGTGACAAAGGTGAAACATTATTTTAACGAGAGCACTTTTGGCATATATATATATATATATATATATGTATACACAGTACTATAAACACACACAAACGCATATGTTTTAGCCCATTTTTTTTTTATCATTTAACAAACTACATATTGAGTGAACAAAGGAAAATCTAAAGCAAATCAATGTTTGGTGTGACCACCCTTTGCCTTAAATTCTTCTAGGTACACGTGTTCAAGGTTTTTTAAGATACTTGGCAGGTTGGTTGTTGGCGAACTAACAACTCTGTGGATTTAGGCAGCCTAAGTTACGTCTCTTTCTTCATGTAACCCCAGACAGACTTGATGTTGGAGGCTCTGTGGGGGCCATACCATCACATCCAGCACTCCTTGTTATTTTCTTCGCTGAAGATAGTTCTTAATGACTTTGGCTGTATGTTTGGGGTCATTGTAATGCTGCAGAATACATTTGGGGCCAATCAGATGCCTCTCTAATGGTATTGCTTAGGATTCTGACTAAATCCCAAACTCCATTTGCAGACATTTAGCCCCCAAACCTCCACCATGCTTCACTGTTTCCTGCAAACATTCATTCTTGTACCGGTATCTAGTCCTTCAGTGAACAAACTGCCTTCTGCTACAGCCAAATATTTAAAATGCTGACTCATGAGTCCAGAGCACCTGCTGCCATTTGTCTGCCACCCAGTTCCTGTTTTTCTGAATGGTTGAGTCGCTTGGCCTTGTTTCCATGTCAGAAGTATGGCTTTTTGGCTGCATGTCTTCCATGAAGACCGCTTCTGACCAGACAGTAGATGGGTGTACCAGGGTCCCACTGTTTTCTGCCAATTCTGAGCTTATGGCTCTGTTGGACATCTTCCGATTGGAAAAGGAAGTAAGCATGATGTGTCTTTCATCTGCTTCACTACGTTTCCTTGACCAACCGCTTTGCCCTTCTCTTTGTGGTTCTTCAAAAGAACTTGGGCAGAACCTCCGGAAACTGCTGCCTGTCGTGAAATTTCTGCGTGGAAGAGACCTTGCTGATGTAGTATAGCTGTCTTGTGTCTTGTTGCTGTGCTCAGTCTTGCCATGGTGTAAGACTTTTCACATTAAACTGTCTTCAGCAACCTCACCTTGTTAGTGAATTTGGCTTTTCCTTACCCAGTTTGATTTCTGCTACACAGCTGTTTCTATTTGCTAATTATTGTGTTTTAACCTACATATTAAATTGCTGATCATTGGCACCTGTTTGGTATAATTATTTAATCATACGCCTAACTGTATGTCTACAAGATGCCCGACTTTGCCTTCAACACAGCGTCAATTACACCAAATATTGATTTGATTTAGATTTTTCTTCCGTTTAATATTTTTTTGGAAAGCATTCTTACTTTACAATGTTGTTTTCCACCTGTCACGGTCAGGACTACTTGCCAAGCCGTGACTGTGTGGAGGGCGTGGGCATGAAGGGGTTAATAGCACCAGGCCTCTGGATTTACTAACTTGACCCCTTAACAAGGCAAAAGCTATACCAAATTAACCCCCAAATCCTGCCTGTATCCCCCCAGTCTGCCACCACTCACGATTTTGATACCGGATTCGTGAGAAATCCGAATTAGAACCTTTATCTCTATATATATATCAACCCACCCCGGGCAAACAACATATATATATCCCGTAGACCTTAATAACAATACGGTAACGTGTTATCCTCTCTTAGGGTTCGTGGATATCGATACTAGAGCCCAAAGACAGACTTGGATTTTGAATATTTTAATAACAAAAAGACAAAGATTACACAGTGCCTGAATTACAAAAACAAGACATACAAAAGAAAAATAAAACAGCAAACAGTTCTTAAAAACAAAGGGACTTAAACACAGGACCCTCACTCACGAGTTTCTCCAATAAGCCGGCCTGTGGGAACTCCTTAAGTCCAGATGGTTTCTAGATGTTGTTCCGATCAGAGTATATCATGGAGTTCTGCTTTGAGGTCGCTGCATTGTCCCTAAATCAGACTTTTGCAAGCAAACGCCCCTCTGACCACATGACTGATTATATGACACCATCCCCAAGAATCCGGTCCCAACTTTGATGTGCCAATAAGTTATGGTGGGGTAAAGGTGATGGAAACCCCTCCACTTAAGATAGGAATGGAATTCCTATAACTAAGGATCCTTATCTGTTAGGCCATGAATCACCACAGGGGTCCTTCGGGAAGATGACACCTCTAGCCAGAACAGATACAGAGGGCATGCACAAAAACACATTTACATCAACCTCAGATTAACTCATTGAATGCCTAAACAAAGAAACTAACCACCTCTGCTGGGTTACCCTTCCATGCATCCACTACGTTATATGAGTTAATCATGACACCACCTACCTAAAATGTTTGCACAGTACTGTGTGTATGTAGGTATATATTCCAAACACGTATATGTAAAACATGTGTGCCTTACGCTCACAGTAAATAAAATAATAAAGCTACGGAAGACACACACTACGCAGGTATAAACCTTTATTTTATTTTTGTTTTGTTTAGCTTGTGTTTGAGACTAATATTCCTTTTGAAAAATGCATTAGTGTTGTACAAAATGTTTTAACACCCCCCACAAAACTTTAAACTGTATGGTGTTTCCCCTTGAAATGGTTGTCAATAGGCTATACCTAGCATTAAGATATGTTATTGAATTATAACCATTTTTTTCCTTTATTTTTTTCTTTTTCAGACCAGAGACGATTTCCTTGGTCAAGTGGATATTCCTCTTTATCAGTTACCAGTATGTACATTCTCTCTCCTGAGCCTGACGTTCTGTTCTGTAACTCTGTAAACTTAATCTGTTGATCATAAGCCTGCCTTCTCTTTTTATTTCTTTGATCATTAAAGCTGATATGTGTCCTCAGTTCAAGTACAAAGCACAGCAGGACAAACTAGTTCTAAAAGCTTTTTGCTTTCCTCGTGAAGCTGCCACACGACCAGCCAGGATGGGGCTTTGTGCCTGTAGAATATTATTTAACCCTTCGGAAGCAGAGTGGCTTGTGACTTGGCAAAGACTTTGTTGTTTTTTGCTGTCCCCTCGTCTTGTATTGAAGAGGTTTTGCTAGCAGTAAGCGATTCAGACTGGATGTGCTGCCAGGCAGGCAGAGTGTTTATAGCCTTGACTAGGTTTTATTGCAGGCATCTTAGTTTGGTTTATCTTTAAGCCTCTGCAATTAGTGGACTTTGGGAACACATGTTACAGTCCACATGCTTTTTTTTATTCCAGGAGATTTGCTAATACTTCAGTATGAAGATATGCTTGAACATTAGCAGCACTCTGTACAGTAGGTCTTTCCTTATGCCCACACATTATAAGCCTTTAAAAGCAAACCGTTGGAGCTTAGATCACTAGAAACTGTTCTTGTATCAAGCAGTTGTTACTGTAATCGTTCTATTGACTGTAAACTATTATTTATTATCCACACATGAATGATTGGACCAAGTATTTCCCTAAAGCTCTCAGTGTATTTCTGTACCTTACTGAGACGTAGGATAGACAGCTTCGATATCACACGATGGGGAAACTCTACTGACTTGCTTGAATTATATTTAGATGGCTCATAAAGGATACTTCTCTGTCATTTAAGGATTCAATTTGATAACTTGAATTGAAATAGAGTAATCTGGTGAAACGTACACATTAGAGTATGTTCCCAGCCTTATATTTCTTAATACACTGACTTTAGCTTTAGGTTTTTGACACTTTGCAGGCGATGGTGAAAGAACATGTATAATGTGGTAGATGCTTTGGCTGTCATCCTCCTTCCTATCACTGTATATTTAAAAAATAAATCACAGATGCTGTTGTTAGGTGCTATTGCACATTTTTTGTTTCCTTTACAAATGATGTTAAAAAGTCTATTGTTCCTGACACCCCCTATGAAGAATGCACTCTAAAGTAGTGCTCTACGAGGACTTTAATATGCATTCTTTCAAAACTACCTAACAATTCAAGCACTTGCCTGCCACAGGATCCGCACCCCTGCAGTTGCCGTCGCCTTCTTTGGTGTGTCTTCAGATCCTGCAGAATCCCCCCACGCATTTGGAAAAGGGACCTCACAAAAAGTGACCACTCCGCTATCATATGCATTAAAGTGAATTTGATTGCTGGAGTGTCCCTTTAATATTTTTAATAGACCATTTTTTGTCAATATTTTCCTTGGGTTGTACTGATCATCACAAACTTGTCTTCAGACTCGGGCTGGGTAATTTTAATTTCAATAGAATTTTAGTATTGAAACATGAATGGTTGCTTTTTATATCTCCGCATATATTGTGAAAACCTCAGGATGAATGCAGCTTTTATGATCTGTGTATGTTTTCATTTAGACCGAAAATCCACGGTTGGAGAGACCATATACCTTTAAAGACTTCATTCTTCATCCGAGGAGGTGAGTTCAAGTGCCTTAAAGTTTGTAATAAAGATAACTGTATGTAAATATGAGAAAAAATGTATATGTGCAAGAAGTACTCTGAAGAATCTTTTTGTTCTTTATATAGATCATCTGTGAACATGCATTAGATAGACATAAGGCTGTACTCAAAACTATATGAGTTAGGTTTGAGGTCCTACGACATACAGGAAAAAATAGGTTGCATTCTATGTGATGTCCAACTGAAAGATGTTAGCAGTGATCTTAACTGTTTTATTATTTTTAGAATTATTCTCTTTTATACAGCACCAACCACTTACACAGAGCTTCTTTCAGTGCATACATTTAAAGGGTATAACGAAGCTCACAGACCGAGAGATACATTTGGTAACGAGAGTCCTGCTTGCAAGTTCTTGATCTACAGGTTCTAGAAACCTGATGACCAACTTGGAGGTTCCCAAAATATATTTCAAAGTAATATTCATCCAATTTCACTTGAAGAAAACAAACAAATGCGTACATAGGAGTTCTTTATAGGTTAAATGTAGTAACGTATAATGTGATAATGAATATTTAGAACTGTGAGACAGTATCTGGGGGGTTTATGTACAAACGTGAACTGTCTGCCAGCTGGTTCCTTGCAGAAAATCATTCTCTCTCAAAACATATATGCGTGGGCCATAGTCTAAAACCAGAGGGTCAGATGTTTAGATGTAATGTTAGGACGCGTTACTTTGCCAAGAGGATGCTAACTAAAAGGAACTTCCTCCCGTCAGGAAGGGGTAGATACTAATACAGTGAGGGAATTGAAACATGCATGGGATAGGTGCATGTATATGTGTGTGTGTGTGTGTCTGGGTGTATATGTGTATATATATAATTTTTTTTTTTTAGAAATATATATATATATATATTTGTCATGTGTTCTGTCACTGCCCTTTTTTAAATATTAAATGGTAGTCTTAAGAAATGCGTGTGTTGTAGTGGTTGTAAAGAGTTAACTGATCCTGCCGTTCTGGAGAGGTGCAGAAGAATGAGGACATGCAGTAATGTGCCACCTGCTGCACGGAATTATTCTATTATCTCCGGCAGAGATTAATATTACATTCTGTTCCCGGCAGTGTTTATATGAGTGTCAGCCAGTGCCCATTCTATCCACTGTTTCAGCAATAATTTTGGTTTGACATTTTTATTCGTCTTGGCCATTATTCAATATCTGGCTCTTTTTTTTTTTTTTTTTATATTATAATTTTTCATGTGTTTATCGCTTGAGAGAAGACAAAAAACGTAGCGTAGCTTAATCTGTTTCAGTAGATTCTATATTTAAAATGCTTTTTTTTTTTTTCCTGCATGGATTTTGTAGTAAACTGAAGCCGTGTGTCGAACCCTTTAGTCCCAGGAGGACTGAAAATGATTTCATTTGCACATTTATTTGCAGAGGTCCCAAACACAGGGCTGCTTATTTCAAGCAAAGATCGGAGTGTGTTCTGTATTTCTTTTTCTTTGGGCACTGGGAGGGAATGTCCCTGCATACTTCCCGACCACATTCTACGGTGCAAAATATTTATGCAGCGGTTCAGCCATTTCATTTATATCGTGGTATTTCTATGTGGCTATTTAATACCCTTGGCTACAAAGTCACATTTCTTCTGGGTATAAGTAACAGATTCTTTTTTTATGTATCCATCCAATTGCAACGCATTACTTTTTCTGTAGTTGACAAAATATTTCAAAAGAACATTTGAAAATAATAACACTCATTATAAGTTTCTTTGCATTGAGAGCTTTAGGAAGCGTGGTAATGTAAGACTATAGAGAATTCTGGCTATATGCAATAGATTCACTACTGAATGGACATAGTATATTCACTAAAGGGAGAGTTGCGGGTTCAGCATTTATTATAAAGGGCCAGCACTGGAAAGTTCCTCCAGTAACAAGGCCAGTGCATAACGTATAATTCAATGTATAAAGAGACGAAGTCCCACTGATCCCTGCAGCAGAAGGTTATTTGGGATGGACCTTTATAACGCATAGACACTTCAACTTTCCCGACCACGATACATTTAGTGAATAAAGCCCAGGGAATTAAACCTCAGTCAGTTGCCAGTTGCCTGTCCTTTTAGGGCTAGTTGCCTCAATTGGCTTCTGCACACTTTCGGTTTTTTTTTTTAGGGGAGCAGTTGACCTTCTGCAGGAAAACCCAACCGGCTTCATCGTCTGTTGACATTGGGCACATTATTTCCTCTAAGTGGGTCATAGAACCAACTGTGAAAGGTTAAAAGTGAAAATCTGTTTTAAAACCGATTAAACCGCCCTTCGCTTTTTGTCGTTGCACGGTATTTACGAACTATAACCATTCTGAATAGGTTCCCGTTCACATATTATGGTTTAAGGTTTGTGTTCGCTTTACCTCCATCATATGCCCTTTTGCTGTATAAAGTAACTGACTAAAAACCCGGAATCCTTTTGGCAGCTATCGTTTTTTCAGTCGAGAATATAATTAAAATAAATATAAACTTGAGCACACGGAGAGCTTACATTCATGTAAAATGTGGCTTTAGATATGGTGGTGGTTGTTAATATTGATCTTCTGTCTTCCTTCCTAACAGTCACAAATCTAAAGTCAAAGGAAATCTTAGGTTAAAAATGACTTATTTGCCTAAAAACAATGGATCAGAAGAAGATAACCCGGAACAGGCTGAAGAGTTGGAGGTAAATTTAGTTTTTAATCTTAAAAATATTTCAGCTTTTTTTTTATTATTACACAATGCATTATATGTCAAGTATATTATTCTCAGTAAAGTGGATTGGGACATGCTATAAAAATGTAAGTAATGAAATCATGTAGCTTTAGCTTTTTTTAAACAATTTAAAAAGGGTAATTTAACTTAGATACAGATAGTGACCAAGCTGGCAGCGAGTTCCTCAAATTTGACTTCCCATGGCAGCTTGAAGCCCAGTTTCTGTTACATTTTACATGATCCCAGAGCCTTAGAAGTGAGCATCTGCAGGCAAGCTGGACCCAAGTTTAAATGAGTATATTTGTGACGTGATTTTCAGGTTCTTATAAGTTTGGTCCTCGGTTATTTAAAGCCAACAGGAGTTGTTTTGGTTGTTCCTCTAAAGTGGAAAGAAAGAGTAGGGTCAATAAGAACAGGGATCAGGGAAAAGTCTGTCTGCGGGGGTGATGGAATAAATGAGTTTGTAGTAAAGAGACATGAAAGATTTGGGGGTCATCGGGTGGGTGTGTTTATACGCTATAACTGAATGAGCAGCAGGAGGGCTTCACTTTGGTTGATGACGTTATTGGAACCAGTCCCTTGCAGAATTGCTGTCTGTCAGATGTGCAATTTATATAAATTCCTTTCATCGTGTTTTTTTGTTTTTTGTTTTTTGTTTAGTTTTTTTGCATAAGCCTATGTACCAACTACTGATTACAACCATATATTTTGGATGATGCTGATGTAGAGTATTTGTTACAGATACGTATGCCTGTACTCAGTTTTTAATGTACTGGTTAGAGAAGACTCCAGGCAGATGACCTTTGTATATCCGCACCAAAAGAGCTTTAGTTGGGGCATTAAATCTGCTAACTTGAGCGTTGCTGCTGTTACCATCACTCTGCAGAGAGGGCAAGCTTTGGGGTTTCTTGGCCTCAGGCATGTCAGTATGTTAAATATGAATATGAAAATGAAGCTTAGTTGAAGTTCGCTTCCTGCAGCTGTCACACAGCCTAATAAAGCCCGCTGACTTGTTTGGCAAACTTAACCTGAAGAATGTTTTGTAGAGCAACGTGACCCTTTGTTTTTGCAAAGAAGGATCTCTTCGCAAGTGAACCTGAAAATCCCATCACACATATACTCATGTAAACTTGGGTCCAGCTCTGCTGCAGATGCTCAATTCTAAGGCCTACGCAAAAGTCAATGGAAAGTGGGCTTCAAGCTGCCATGGAAAGTCGAATTTCAGGAACTCCCTGCCAGCTCAGTCTGTTGGTCGAGGTTGCACAGTTGAGTTCCCATTGAAGCTATCAAGTTAAAATTATCCCTTTCAAACTGTTTAAAATAAAATAACTACATAGTTACATGATTTCATTAATTACATGATTTAATTATGGGCTTGAATTATGGTTTGAAATGGGGCTTCTGGCTATGTCGGTGAATTTATTAACATTAAAAACAATCCTGTCGTATGCATTATATGAAAGTTTAATGTGTCGGGCATGCTATAGCGGTTGCCCAACATGGAAAGTTGTGTTATTCACATTTCATACTTTTTCTTTCAGCCTGGCTGGATTATTTTGGACCAACCAGATGCCTGCCAACCCCAACAGCAACAGGAATTATCGCCGCTACCTCCAGGCTGGGAGGAAAGACAAGATATCCTTGGCAGAACGTACTATGTCAGCCATCAGTTTAGAAGAACACAGTGGCACCGGCCTACAGTTCAGTATGTGAATCCAGTATTTAATTTCACATTGTTTTAATGTAATAATATACATATTAATGTGCTAGTTACCAGATCTTCTATTCCATACAGGCTGTGGATGGTCAATCATATCTAAGTGTGTCTTTGGTGAGCTGGGGTAGATTGTTGACAGATCACTATACGCTGCCCGTGTTCCATCCATACTGTAGGCAAATTGTATCTGCAAAGCCCTATAGAGACGCACTCGTTCTGTCGCCTGCGGTGATGTTTCCCAGACCCTAAAATCTTTGAAATCACTAATATGACTGTATGGTGTAAGCTTTTTAAAACATTCTTGTAGCAATGTAGAGTGTTAGTCCGTTACCAGAAAAAAATACATGTCCGTTTCTTAAAGATTAAATAGTTACCAATGTAATTTTTCAGAGACGGCACAGCGGGTTCAGACAGTGGCAATATTCAGCTTGAAGCTCAGCACGCCTTCACTACCAGGAGGCAAATCTCAGAAGAAACAGAAGGCCCGGAAACCAGGGAGTCTCCAGAGGTAAAACATGGTGGGGGCAGACATTTTGTCTGGCTATCAGATTTTATTAGTGATTGTTTAGCACATTGCAGGAATGTCAAATCCAAATAGTTAATAATAACTTGACATGATATTTTGGCAATAGGTAGCAAATGTGCCCATTTATTCACTATAAATTGTTGGTGATTTCTAGTGAGATGAAAAATGTTGTCATGACGCAGTAATTATGTGTTGGCTGAATAGCCTGTGAAAGGGTTGATTTGGTCCACATAATGTGTCGTTTATTCAGCTATTTGAATATCTTCATCTAACCACAATTTACCTGCAACTCACTGTTTAGTAAATAAACCCTACAGCCTCAGCATCTGGAAACTGCACAGATGAAAAGACCTGGCAGCAGATGACACCACATTGTATGAACATAATTATATTAATATAACTGAATATCACTTTAGGATGCTCAGTATTTATAAAGCAAATGCGAAGTGAAGAATAAATCTTACCCTGTGAGATTACCAGACTATGGCAATAACCTCTAATTTCCTTGACAAACCATCAGTAGTAATCAGAGAGAACATGTTCCACATTGAATTATTTGCATCGTTATGTTCTTTTTCATCCTGTAGAGCTGGGAGATAATAACAGAGGATGAAGCAACAACATACAGCAACCATGGCATTCAGACTCAGCCCTCACAGAGCAATGACTTACCGGCACAGATCACGGAGGAGCTCAGCATAAACCTCAATATATCTGGGACGGCACCCGGTGGCCGGCAAGGAGCTATCACTGTAAGTCACTTACCTGACCCCGTCAGATGGTTATTACAGATTGCATGACCCGCTTCATACGCTTACTCTTGGCATCGCTCCTTTATGTATCTGACTGTCCAGTTCAGTACATATACCAAGTAATTATGTGAAATGGTGCACGGTAATTGCAGTGATTACTGTATTATCCATTAATGCATGGAAACCGTGAGTTTAAAGTAAGCCTATGACCACATGTTTCTTAGATCCATTTACAGGGCCGCCAATAACACAGCTTGACTACACTTATGAATCTAAATGCCAGATCCAAAAAATATCTTCCTGGAGTAGGTCCATTTAATATTCTTTCGGGAATGAATCCCACTAATGTGGTCTCTGAAACGTGCGCTTAAGGCTTTGGTTTGCTTGCTTAATTGTATAGTATAGCCTATCTTGAATCAGATATATAAAACAAATGGAAGTGAATGCATGGAAAAGGTAAGCATCACCAGGGATAATAATCTGACAGCGCCATGTACTTTGAGGCTTTTCTGAGAGGACACATAGATCTGTCTGAAAGAACAAGGTTTGTTTATACCCCTGTTGCCCCAAGTAGGTAACCAATGTCCAGTAATAAAAGTACCAGGGGTGGCCATCAGGTAGCTTCCAAATGTGGTTAAACCACAACCCTGGTAGCATGCTGTTGCCCAAAGAATAGCTGAGAATTGTGTGAGCGGAGAGCTACCTGTTGGTCACTTCTGACCTACACCATTCATCTTTCAACTGTGATAACGTTCTTACTTGTAATATGTAATGCGTGACTTAATACATCATATTTCTCACATACTTCTGATAGGGCTCTGGTAAAACTGCATTGAGAACATCACAACTCTGTAATGCAAGTGTAATTTGGAGAGGAAGGAATGGTGGCATTAATGTTATGCCATGATTTCTGCAGACCATCTTTGAGTTGTGATAAGAATAATTGTTGCTCATCCAAAGGCCATAATGTATCTCTCCCCAATTAACATGTGCTGCTGAAGGATGGACAGAGTTGATCATTGGCCCCATAACATATAACTATTAGTTTGTTTTATTTTTTTAATTCAAATGTGAGCCGTTCTATAGGGAGGACACCAATGTGCTTTTGCAGTCTCTGTTTAGTACAATAGATACTTTATGCTGTCTTTTGTTTGTCTGTCAAATATGTGGCAGTTTGTCTGTGTTTGGTTATGTCCAGTTTTGGCCAAAACACACCAGACTGAGCCGGTCTCCTCCTCGCAGTGTTGCTTCCTAAAAATCCCTTTCTGAAAGAAATGGCAGCTGCTTCTTTGCTTCATCACTGGTAGCATTGCCCTGGTTGCTGGAGTGACATCAAGGATTATAGCAAGCTTTGTAGAACGGATATCTCCGCTGTTAAGAATACACACACTGAATGATATCTCAGGGTGTGCCAGCTATGAATCTGGTGTCAGTTTTTTGTCTTTTAACCTGGGAAAAAAGTAAATCACTTGCCAAACACACCTCTTGTATACCAAACGGCTAGAGACAGAGACAGGGACAGGGACAAATACAGAATCCCCCCGTGTATTTGCGAGGAGATGAAAGGGACCACTCTGCTATATGACGCGTCCCTTTAGTCCTGCCGCCACTGATCAATTACATGTAACATGTTTTCTCATGTATCTTTGCATCGAGGGCAGTTCTTTATTTATTTCACTAACAAGATCTTAAATATATTTTACAAAGGTCCTTTCCAACAGAAGAGAAGGCTTGCAATCCTATACTAACGAAGAACTCCCTACAATACCAATTGTAAGAGTCTGTTCTATGTGTGCATGCTTTGGGAAATTGCTTAAAGAGGAGGTCCCATAGAACAGCAGATGCCTTTCTTTGAGCCTTAAATACAGTTCTATATACAGTGATGTCATTTAGTATTGATGACATTTTGTTTTATTTTATCTTTTGCCAACAAACCTCCTTTATTTGCAGACCTGGAGGTGGCTGTTATCATTCACGATATCTAGAATGACCTTCTGAAACCCTTTCCTCCATAGACTTTCATTAGTCAGAGTGATAAATAATGAGCTATTCTATTCATTATCGCATGTAGAATGATAAGGAGTCTAGTAGATTGGGCTAAGATAGCAAAGCTAGTACAAAAGGACTACTATACAGCTGCCTATAAACATCATATTATGTAAAATCTAGAACAAAAAATACAGTGCAACGTTTATGACTATTTATTTTGAATGCACTACTACTTATATTTTTTTTTAAATGGTAGGAATTGCCCTTAAATATACCCCCGTATGCAGGCATCTAATATTTGTACACTATTGTTGTTTTCAATATAATTTTTTTTTTTTTATTATATTGGATATATGCTAAATATAATGTTAAATGTTTGATAAAAAATAATGAATCAGTGCGAATTGCCAGGTTCTTATTGCTGGGAATATGAAGGCATCTGTGATACATGGTTCTAGGGTCTATGAAGCACGATGTCGGGGTAATGGCAGGCAGAACCCACTCTCTCCTGGTAATGCGTTGTATATTTTGCAGCTACTGCCTACATCATCCGGGCTGCCACCAGGTTGGGAGGAAAAGCAAGATGACAAAGGGAGATTGTATTACATCGATCACAATACAAGGACTACTACATGGGAAAGGCCTGCGTTACAGGTAGAACAGAAACACGCCAGATGTTCATTTATAACGCTATCCCAAGCCTAATCTGAAATCTAGTTGTTCATGCGTGTGGAAAATATATATCCGTACATGTATACATACATATATACAGATAATCACCTTTATACTGGTTTATGTGGGTTTAACTGGGTTATGAGTGGTTTGAAGTTCAGAGTTCTTATACAGTTCATTGAGAGTAGAAATAATTTTTTTTCCCCAGTCTGGGAATGTTTTCTATCTCAGTGTCACAAATACACACGTGTATTTTTTTACTATGTATGAATTTGACACTGTCTATTATGGTGGTCCCCTGTTCTTACAAGAGGATTGGCGTGTGTCCTCTTCCAGGAGATGACGCAATTTGTGGACGTATTTATGAAATAACACTCAGGCAGCCTACCACGCTGCGTTCGAGAAGTATATCTTAAGTAAACATGACTCTTTTTACACACGGTAATTGAAATGGATTAGTCCATTTTACTAGAGCTAGTGTTTGATTCAAAACAACAATACATCTTTGCAGAACGGGTTTGTTTGGCCCGTGCGTTTTGTTTGTAGAAACAGGTCAGTGTGCTGTTGGCTGCGGGGCTTTTTGAAGGTGACATTCTCCCCCGGCTTCATGTTTTCTCTCACTATGTCCTGCCAAGGTGTGGTAAATGTCAGATTTCTTTAGCAGGGACCGATGGAAGTTGCACAGCCGTCTTGTACC
The DNA here is from genome assembly GCA_023333645.1 of Sceloporus occidentalis. Classification (NCBI taxonomy): domain Eukaryota; kingdom Metazoa; phylum Chordata; class Lepidosauria; order Squamata; family Phrynosomatidae; genus Sceloporus; species Sceloporus occidentalis. The sequence goes on from JALMGF010000037.1 coordinate 7,303,848, forward strand.
CAGAGTTTCTCCTCAAACCGCCAGGCGTACACGGCAGTCAACGAGCCCAGCCAGCTTTCAGCGGCGTCGGAATGTCGCTTTCTGCCGAAGGGCTGGGAAATACGCCATGCTCCCAACGGAAGACCATTCTTTATCAACCACGTTACTAAAACTACTACATGGGTATGTTGCATTAAAAAAAAATAATATAATATATGTTTTTCTAAGTGGATGTGAATGCTTATAGTTGCGTGTTATGTGGTAATGCTGCGGGTGTCATGGTTACCATGCACAGAATGCATATATCTTAGTATCGGGTTATAGTTGTAAACGTATTTCCTGAAAGTTTAAAACTTAAAGGTTGTACGTCTTACTTTCCCGAACATAACATTTTTGTACTTAAATGCAGCATTAGAATTTGATTCAATGCCGATGCCTTTCCCACAAATAACCCTTAATGTAAACTTTTGCTTTATTTATAATAAGTCGTGTGACATAAGAGTAGGCACTGGGGGTGTTGCCATAGAAACTAAAAACAATTATAACAAAACGTTCTTAAATTTCTCTTTCATATTTATATGATTAAACGTTCAGAGGAAGGAGTAAAGTAACACGTCTGTTTATATGCATTTTAAGTGATGGTTTGTCTAAATGGAACAGTACCTTTAACCCCTTCATGACCAGGGGCATTTAATGCCTCAAAGACCAGCCCTTTTTTTTTTTTTCAATTTTAGCCATATGTTTAACCTTAATTTCCCTTTTTCGTGATTGGTGCTATCATGCAAATCATATATATATTTAAACTCAAGGATAGAAAGGGCTTTGTATTGATACCATTTTTGTGTAGTCTGTCATTAACTATTGAATGCAAATGATTGAAGCAAAATACATTTAAGTGAATAACCGTTACATTATATTTATATAATGCCAGCAGATTCCCTAGCCCAATCAGGTAGGATAAATCTAAAATCTTTGTACTCTTATACATATACTCATATACACTTATTTTAATAGGAGGACCCAAGATTAAGGATTCCAGTTCAGCTGAGGCCAAAGCCACCGATAGATGTATCTGATCTTGGACCACTACCTGTAAGTGACCTCTTATTGTTATTATTAGGGTTTTCTTCTATCTCCCGGCAGATTCCACAATGCTGTACATTAAAGCTATACAATAAAGTACCATATTTAACATACCCTATTAATTTTTTTAAACCCACTTATTTAAGATTAGTAAATGAATGGTATTTTATTATGAAAATGCTTTCCGGATATGTTAGATGGGTCTGCAATGGCTGATCACACTCACGCTGCAGTTGTTAAAGGGTAACTCACCGGCCAAATTAGTACAACCTTGTTTCGCTACAGTGTTTAACACACGTTAATCCTTTGGTGTCATGGAAGTGTGTGTGTTAGTCATTGGGTACTAAATGCCTTTAAATGGACAGTATTACCTCTAAAACTAGTGGAGGATACAACCATTTATTTTTAGCCTACCCCCCCCCCCCCAAAAAAAAAACACACAAAAAAAATATGTCTTTGCAAAGTCTGAGTTCAGAAAACAGGGAGCGATAGCATAGAAAGCATATTTTGCAAACTGATCTGAGATTATGATCTTGTTTACGCACAGTTACTGCATGCATTCAAACACCTAATGTTAAGCATGTATGGATAAAGCAAAGTGTGAGCCAATGTGTTAGGGCTGCTGGCATAGTGGCACAACGTGCACAGGCATACGTACTTGGGTAATAGCACAACCTTTAAATGTTGATTTAATATTAACTTTACTCACTTTATTTTATTGCCATATTTTACATATGTAATATCTGATATCAGTTAAAGAATGTAACTTGTGTGACTTAAGCTTCTGTAAGTACATTGAAAACGTTGCTAACTTTTAATGAGTGACAATCATTTCTCATTGAAGCCTGGATGGGAAGAAAGAACGCACACAGATGCAAGAGTCTTCTACATTGACCACAGTAAGACACTCTTTGTGTTTACTCCTTTAATTAGATTGCATTTGAGTGGGGAAGTTTAATGTAATCCTGATGTGTTCCAGATACAAAGCGCACACAGTGGGAAGATCCACGCTTACAGACGGCTACCATAACCGGGCCAGTGAGTTTTATTTCTTCACTCTCTCTCTTTGCACAGAATTTCCTTGTATGACCAGAACTGTTAGATAATATATAATATATATAATATAAGGTATTACCGTATTTGCTCGATTATAAGACAAATGCTCTGAAAAATACCCCTCGTCTTCTAATCGGGGTCGTCTTCTAATCAGACCTCAAATAGAGCTCTGATTATGAGACTAAGATCCAGATCCCCCGCACCGCTGCAGGGGACCTGGATCCTCCTGTCTCCCCCCCCCCCCCCCATTTAACATCCCCCACACACACACTTACCGGTGCTTCCTGCTGTATTGCCGGGGCAGCGGGTTGACGTCTACGCGATCCGCGTAGACAATGTCCGCTGCAGGGGACCTGGATCCTCCTGTCTCCCCCCCCCCCATTTAACATCCCCCACACACACACTTACCGGTGCTTCCTGCTGTATTGCCGGGGCAGCGGGTTGACGTCTACGCGATCCGCGTAGACAATGTCCGCTGCAGGGGACCTGGATCCTCCTGTCTCCCCCCCCCCCCATTTAACATCCCCCACACACACACTTACCGGTGCTTCCTGCTGTATTGCCGGGGCAGCGGGTTGACGTCTACGCGATCCGCGTAGACAATGTCCGCTGCAGCCGGAAGGAGGTGTGGCTAGCAGCAGGGGTTGTCTGCGTCCGTCGCGTCCGTCGCTGCCAACTCCACCTCCTTCCAGCTGCAGCGGAAGGAGACGTCAACCCGCTGCCCCGGCAATACAGCAGGAAATTGGAAGCACCGGTAAGTGTGTGCGTGTGTGTGTGTGTTAAATGGGGGCATAGGGCATTTCTGGAATGCCTTATACCCCTATATGCCACTCTGGCACTTAGGGGGTTAAAAGGCATATTATGGGGCAGAGTGGCATATAGGGAGGTATAAGGCATTTCAGGAGGCAGAGTGGCGTTAAGGGGGCATTTAATAGAGCACTCTGCCTCCTGAAATGCCTTATACCTCCCTATATGCCACTCTGCCCCCTAATATGCCTTTTAACCCCCTAAATGCCAGAGTGGCATATAGGGGTAAAAGGCATTTCTGGAGGCAGAGTGCTCTATACAATGCCTTTTAACTCCCTTAATGCCACTCTGCCTCCTGGAATGCCTTATACCTCCCTATATGCCACTCTGCCCCATAATATACATTTTAACCCCCTAAATGCCAGAATGGGATATAGGGGTATAAGGCATTTCTGGAGGCAGAGTGGCACATAGGGGGTCAAAAGGCATACCATGGGGCACAGTGGCATATAGAGGGTTAAAAGGCATATCATGGGCCACAGTGCCATATTGGTGTGGCAAGCCTGGGGGCAGATGTGCGTAACTGGGGAACAGGTTGGAAAATACAAGGAAATAAAAACAAAAAAAATATTTTTCTCAATCATAGCTTTTATTTAAAAAAAATAGTTTACATGAATTAACATTTACTGGTAAAACTTTTTTCCTTTAGGGTCGTCTTATATTCAGGCTTTTTCTTTTTTTCCTAAGTTAATCAGATTTTGGGGGGTCGTCTTATAATCGAGCAAATACGGTATCTTGTATGATAAAATGGAACATGCATTTTAAAACTGTGCATGCAATAGGTTACCTATTACTTAGGCCCATGATATGTACATGGTAAGAACACAAAGACAAAATGTAGAATTTGCCAGGTGAACGTCTACAATCCTTTTGCTTTATTTCCTGAGCTGCCTTTGTAAATGGCTCTCTAGCCATCGTCCCCTAAAATGCTCGAGTGACTGCGGGGAGTAAAATTCTGTATGGTAAAAGTTTCATAGTTCTTGCAGTTTGCCACAAACCTGAGGAGAGGGACCTGGTTCACCCAGCTTTAATTGGTGTTAATGATGCTGTCATTTTAAATTGTCTAAGTATTTTCACTGTCCTCTATTGTAACAGCGCTATGGAATCTGCTAGCGCTATATAAATAAATGTAATGTAACTTGGGGCTCTCAAACCCACTAATGCCAAGCTATTAAAACCAGGAAAAGCAAATAGTGTCAAATATCGTAGAAAAAGCCCAATTTATGGTTTATCTGATTTAGCACCATAACAACCCCTACACACACACACACACACACGCGCGCACACACGCGTTGTGACGATGCTAGTATGTTATGACTCCTACCGTTTTGAGTTATGCATATATTTAATCACTGTTCTGTAATTAATTCTTGCTGTGTTTTCATTCCGAAATGTGTCTTCTTCTTTGTTAATTTACCACTCCTTTTTTCATACCTTAAGGCCGTGCCTTATTCCCGCGATTACAAGAGAAAGTATGAGTACTTCCGCAAAAAGCTGAAGAAACAGGTGGGTAACGTTTGTTTTTAAAATAACATCTCATTTTTCGCTTGCTTGTACAAAATCCGAATTATAATGGGTAGGTGTCACCATTGTTCCTTTTGGAGTTCTCACTTTGTTACTGCTGACTATAGCAGTGCGGAGAGACATTTTCCAATGAAACCGCTTTATAAACCCTGGTTCTGCCCAGTAACGGCAACGCCTTTGGCCAGTCCCGTGAATCCGTGGCCACGCTGTAATCCGTTCCAGGACGGTTTTGCTTTCTGTATTATTATTAAGATTTCATGAAATAGAAGAAAACCTTTTAGAAGTATTATAGTAGGAATAGCCGTTGCTGGACTAATGGTTTCCCTAAATAATCTTGTGTAATGGTGTTTCTGTTGCCTTTTGCGACATATCTGTTTTTGATGCATACGTATTCACTAAGAACTAAAAGTTACATTTTCTTTCCGGCTTAAGAATATAAAGAGAAATAAAGAAATAATTTCAACCAAATAAAATAAAGTGTGGTGAAGCTGGCAGTCCCCTTTGGGGTATCATTTATTATTATTATTTGGTTTCATTTATTTTCTGATCATGAAAGATGAAGAGATAGATCTATTTGCCAATAATATTCTACTTTGCCATGTGAAACAAAAAAAGGTATGCTCAAAGGGCTTTATTCACCAAACAGTAAGTCAACTGAAGGTATAATGTATATGCAGCGAGATGAGAAATGTTTTATGTATTTTTTTGAATTTTTCTTTTGAATATAAGGTGTCATATTTAGCAAAAAAAAAAAAAATTGGTTTCAAATCTACTTTTTGTCTCCTGGCAAACATTTTTTTCCTTAGAAGCAAAGGCTTATCCAACTAAAACTAAAAAAATGCCAAAAGTATTAAACACTTTGAAGGGCTGGGGGGATTTAAAAGCAGAGGAAAATAGCTTTTTGTGTGGTATTGCATCAGCATTCTCCATTACTAATTATATTGCTAATTATATTTCATTATTTAATTCTGCAGTCTTCACGTTGCATGTAGGGAATGTTGTAATTTTTTTCCAAAAATCTCATCTCATGTATTCTTTTTTTGTTTAGCTTGATATTCCAAATAGATTTGAAATGAAATTGCACCGTACAGCTATTCTCGAAGATTCCTACAGGCGAATAATAGCGGTGAAAAGGCCAGATGTCCTGAAAGCCCGTCTCTGGATTGAGTTTGACAGCGAGAAAGGCTTGGACTATGGCGGGGTGGCTAGGGAATGGTTCTTCCTGATCTCCAAGGAAATGTTCAATCCTTATTATGGCCTCTTTGAATATTCTGCCACGTGAGTATATAGGGAGGCGCTCTTGTCCATTACATGGAGATATTTGTAGGGCTGAAACAACTAATCGATAAAATCGATAATAATCGATAATGAAAATCGTTGTCAACTCGTCGAATCGATTTTGATCGATTATAAAAAGTTTTTTTTCAGAGCAAATGCTCTGAAAAACTCCTCTCCTTATATAATCCAACCTCAAACAGAGATCGGATTATAACACTAGAATCCAGATCCCCCGCAACGCTGCAGGGGACCTGGATTCCCCTCACTGTCGGCCGGTGGGTGTCAGTGCGATGCGCACATACAACTTCTGCCTCTCCTCTCCACTTCCATACACCCCTCTGACTCCTCCCCCTCCCATACACTGCTCTGCCTCTCTCCCGACTCCCTGGTGTTTTGTGAACCTCCGTTGCTGACAGGCACTTTCACTACAGCTTCATAGAAGCCTCAGCGTAAGTAAAGGTGAGTAACGGAGGCTCTCTGTGCGATGCAGACCCCCACCGGCTGACAGAGATTTGAGGTCTCCTACAGAGGATCATCCTCTCTGTCAGCTGGTGGGGGTCTGCGCGATGTACACAGAGCAGTGTATGGGAGGGGGAGGAGTCAGAGGGGTGTATGGGAGCCACCCTCCCATACACCACTCTGGCTCCTCCCTCTCCCATATGCCACTCTGCCTCTCTACCCCGGCTCCCTGGTGTCTTGTGAAGCTCCGTTGCTGACAGGAGGCAGAGTGGAGTATGGGAGGGGGGAGGAGGCAGAGTGGTGTATGGGAGTGGGGAGGAGGCAGAGTGGTGTATGGGAGGGGGGAGGAGGCAGAGTGGAGTATGGGAGGGGGGAGGAGGCAGAGTGGTGTATGGGAGTGGGGAGGAGGCAGAGTGGTGTATAGGAGTGGGGAGGAGGCAGAGTGGTGTATGGGAGGGGGAGGAGGCAGAGTGGAGTATGGGAGGGGGGAGGAGGCAGAGTGGTGTATGGGAGTGGGGAGGAGGCAGAGTGGAGTATGGGAGGGGGGAGGAGGCAGAGTGGAGTATGGGAGGGGGGGAGGAGGCAGAGTGGAGTATGGGAGGGGGGGAGGAGGCAGAGTGGCGTATGGGAGGGGGGAGGAGGCAGAGTGGAGTATGGGAGGGGGGAGGAGGCAGAGTGGTGTATGGGAGTGGGGAGGAGGCAGAGTGGTGTATGGGAGTGGGGAGGAGGCAGAGTGGTGTATGGGAGTGGGGAGGAGGCAGAGTGGAGTATGGGAGGGGGGGAGGAGGCAGAGTGGAGTATGGGAGGGGGGGAGGAGGCAGAGTGGTGTATGGGGGTGTAATGAATTTCAGGGAGGCAGAATGGCATATCTGGGGGAGTTAGAGTGGTGTATAGGGGGGAGGTAGAGTGGTGTATGGGGGGTATAATGAATTTCAGAGTGGCATATCTGGGGGAGGCAGAGTTGTGAATCAGGGAGTATAATGAATTTCAGGATGGTGCAGGGCATTTATGGGGGGCGGAGTGGTATAAGGCATAAATGGGGCGAGTGGCATATTGGAAGTTATAAGGCATATAGGGGGTATAAGGCATATCGATATTGGGCATATCAGGGGGGCATAAGACATATCTGGGGGTAAAAGGTATATCAGGGGGCTCAGTTGCATATCACTGGCATATAAGAGGTATAAGGCATATCGGGGGCACAGTGGAATCTCTGGCATATAAGAGGTATAAGGCATATATGGGGGCAGAGTGGCAAGCTGGGGGTCAGATGTGCATAACCGGGGGCAGTTTGGTAAATAAAAGAAAATATAAACAAGGCTTTTTTCTCAGTTTTTATTAAATATGAAAAATAGTTAACATATGAATTAATATTTACTGTTATTGTAGCTTTTATTATTATGTCAGTAAAATAAGAAGGTGAATAGAGAGAGGCCATTACAATAACGAGATGAAAGTGTAAATTGTACGTTTTGTATTACATTATTTTAAATTAAAAAATATTGCATTTTTTATCCAATTGATTAATTGAAAAAATAATCGGCCAACTAAATAATCGTTAGTTGCAGCCCTAGATATTTGCTTCAATTGAATTATCAAGGCAAGATTTACACACAAAATAGTAATAATAATTTAAAAAAATCATTGGATTTATATGAGGGATATAGACATGAACTGGTAGAGTTTATCTAAAATGTTTGGTGATTATAAGAAGGGTTTAGAGTAGGATAATCTCACATGTTATGCACCAACCCTTTGGGTCACATATAGCAGACATACATACTGAACGTCTTATTTCTGCTGACAAAACCAGTCAGCTATCATAGACACTACATAAAGCCTGCACTAAATATGACATACCCTTTATCCAAATACCCCCAGTGGTAGCCAAAGTGCCTGTACCTGTATGACCTTGGCAAGGCTTGTGGAATTTGTTGCTTTTGGGGCATTTAGCTAAATAAATAATAATTTTGCTTCCTCATGTGTCTGAATAGTTAAGGATAAACATGGGGCTGAATATCCGAACATAGATGCAGAACATTGTCATATGGATTTAAACCGCATTTCTTTCTTATAGTCTTTATTAATTTTGTTCTTTACAGAAGCCCCTCGTTACCTTCATTGTAAAGAGGTAGAATCCTGAACGATAGTTGTATTGGTGGAGCTGTAGTAGGACTGCCTACTCCTGTAAAGATACATGGATTGAATTAAAACCATTCTGTTTTCTTTACGTGTGACATGTACAATAATTGTTTACTTTGGGCTAATGCCACACCGTTCTTCTGTTGTAAAATGCATGTTGCCTGCTTAGAGTATATGAACTCATGTGTTTTTTTTTGTTGTTTTTTTTTGCTTCACAGCGATAATTATACTTTACAGATTAATCCTAATTCTGGGCTGTGTAATGAAGATCACCTTTCTTACTTCAAGTTCATTGGCCGTGTGGCAGGCATGGCTGTGTATCACGGAAAGCTTTTAGATGGTAGGTTTATGAGTTAATACGTCCACGTTTATACCTTATTGTGTACGCACGGCCAGCATTGGGGTTATGAATTAGAGTTATAGTGCGTTGTGTATAATGCAAGAAGAACCAGCAAAATAGCAAGTACTATGGCTCTTAAACTGAATGAATTACAGGACGTCATTTGCAACCTTTGCATTTTTAGGTGATACAGTGTATTTACATTCATTGTCGGGGTTTGTGGGGCAAGAAAGCTTGTTAGGAAGCGTAAATGCATGTTAAATTCTAACACTGATCTTATAAAGCTGGAGGAGGCTTAGTCTGCAAATTCACTGTAAAGTCTGCGAACGACTTGTTTGTAGATCAGTAAGTGATATAATGACTGTTCCGTTTTACATCTTACATGTTACATGAAGCAAGATTATCTCTCCAGACATCTCGGGATTCGGTGGGTGGCCTGGACTTTCACAAAGTGCTTACGCAATCAGTCATGCAGGGAAAATAGATTTCCAATTTAAGAGCAACCACTCTACCTACAACAGTTTGTTTCAATGACACACAGATCCACGTGGGGTATTAAGATACTGCTGTATGGCAAAAGCCTTGCAGTGGGAAAATGAGTCACTTGGTTAAATACAGTTCCCTATTAACAGTACTTTCTGCAGCCAAACGTATATGGGGTTTATTGCCCAATTATAGTCCTGTAACTGAAGAAATCATGAAATCTCTAGGTGCTTTATAAATAAAAATATAAATAGATCAGTTCTTCTTCCGTATGGGGGCACGTTATCATGCTGACTTGTATAGAAATGCGTCGATAAACCGTGTTTATGTTGAGGAGTATAGACGCACATTAGGTGTGCCATTTAATGGTATTTTGTGTACTGGTTTTACTGAGCCTTTGGCCAGATTCCACAAAGGAATCTAAATGGACTGGCTACCTTCCCAAATGCTTAATTTTCCAAGTATATTTAATAAACATATGTTGTGTTTGTGTATAAACTGCAGTAAGCAATGTGTTTATATGTTAGAAGCCCACGTATGTGTATACCAGGAGCGGAGACTTCTTACCATTTTCACAAGACTTGCTCAATTTCTCCTCCCCTTTCGTCTGTTACCAAAGGGAGATTACTTTGTTAAAGGAAACTTTTAACCAGCTACCTCCAAATCGGCTATACCGATTGAAAACAAAAGGTCCTGTTCCAGAGATATGTAGAGAAGATAGTGTTATCGAATGTACATTAGGTCAGATTACCCTCGCTGCAGTCACGCTGGGTGTCTACATACCCATGTTTATTATCCATATCTGTGTGTGTATATGCAGTTAAATAAAGTGTGTACACGTGACTTTCACTCCCAACGTCCTTTTCGGACTTACTGCTCGTAAAATTAGGATGGCCGGGACTCTGAGTGTATTCTCACTGTGTCCGAAAGGGTGTTGAGAAGCTTGAGAGGCTTTATCATTCATAAACTTCTCTATCAGGCTCTTATGAATGAAGCCCCCTTAAAGAACCCAAAACACTAATATAAATGGTAATGTTGTATATATTTGTTTAACCTTTTTGTATTTTTGATTGCAGGGTTTTTCATCCGTCCTTTCTATAAAATGATGCTGCAGAAGGCAATAACACTGAATGACATGGAATCTGTGGTATGTTTTGTCTTTTCATTCCAGTAATGGATATTCTTCATACGATCTTATCTCGTTAATTGAAAGTACGTAATCACATAGAAGACAAGAACTTCAATATTCAGTATGTAGCTGGTATTGGCTAATCAGCCGTCAGAAACATTGCTCTTCATCAATAGTAATATGTTGAGTGCTTCTTGCGTTGGATTTTAGATATATCCATAATCTATCCATGTTAGGAGTAAGACGTCCATATTCTAGCATTACATGGCTAAACACAAGGAAACGTGCTATTGATCTTCCTGTGTGATATATGTGTGGAGACATTAAGAGGTGGATGTGTCACACAACACTAACAAATGACTTGTTTTCACTACAGTTTTGGTGCAACCCATTCAAATATTATGAAGAAACGTGCATTATACTTCAAATGTTGCATCAGATTAAAATAATGTGTCTTGAGTGTTTCAGTTTGACAATGGGACCTAATGGGAACAGAATATTGGAATCAATAGTGAATAGTTTTTATTCCCAAAAAAGTGGTGATGATAGCCTGCAACCTCAATTGTCTAATGACCAGAGCCCATCACATCTTCTGTCTCTGTTTGAATAAATGTCTCCATAATCTTTTTCCCACCTACCTCGAATATATATATATATATATATATATATATATATATATATATAGTTATTTCTGACAAACTTTAGTTATGTCTACATAGCCCGTTATTAAATGTGTTTATTCATATTGTATCATAAGCCTTTAGTTATTAATAGTTTAATTACCCTCTTACTGTCTTTCCCCCTCCCAGGACAGTGAATATTACAACTCACTCCAGTGGATACTTGAGAATGATCCTACAGAACTAGACCTACGATTCACGGTTGATGAAGAACTTTTTGGTCAGGTGTGATATAAGCCAATGCTATTTCACTTTTATAGGGCGAAGAGCCGTGCCCTTTACTGTACTTCACGTGTCGGCTAGAATGTTATCTGCGACTCTTATAACTGGGCCATTTATTTTGTTATAGACTCGTCAACATGACCTGAAGCCTGGTGGTTCAGATATAGTAGTCACCAACAAGAACAAGAAAGAGTACATTCAGTAAGTGAGTTATAAACAAACGTGCCATGTAAAAACTGTTATTTTCTTATCGTTGGCCTAAGTATAAGAAGAATGAAGAGCAAACAATATCGTAGTTTATCAATCACAATTAATGAAGGCCTGTTTTGCTCTGCCGATAGGGGTGCTTTTGCATATAGAAATAGGGTGTGTTGGTGTGTTTCACGTTAACATCCTCTAGTAATTTGAATGCATTTTACTTTCTGGTTTAAGGGTCGGTTTACCTAGTCCCTTTACAGCTCTCTAATTAGTCACGCCATTCAGCATGAACCCCACAATCTCTCTGAATGGTGGGGGCCATCATACTAAACAAAAAACCTTATATCGTAAAGGGGAAATCCAGAAACTTTCTGGCAAAAATCCACTCTCCAGCCAAGCTTAGTGCCAAAACATTTAATTTAGTGATCATAGAGTTATTTAGCTGTACCCAATAGACTCTTAATGCTCAATAACATTAGAATCTAATTTAATATATGTAATATATACTTTAAATCACCATGATTGTGTAATTACTAACCATCATGTCTGGGGTTTTTTTTTTTTATACAGTCTTGTCATACAATGGAGATTTGTGAACAGGGTCCAAAAACAGATGGCCGCCTTTAAGGAGGTATGATTGTGTTTGAGTGATTTGTATCCTTAGGTATAGATTTGTTTGTTTCAACACAGGATAGACACAACCGGTAGGTGATTTGCTCTGATGTCTCAAACAGCCAGTGATCGATCTACTGTCGGCACTGCATGGGACCATGGTACTATGAAGGACCATGCCTGTCGGGGAGATCACCGATCTCCTTTTTAGCACTCCGTTGAGTAGCCACGTTGCAGATATCCCAATGCTTCTGGTTATGCATCATTGGGTCTTCCACTACTGCTTTTGTCCAATATTGAGTGTGACAAGTGTTTCAAGCTTAATACTATTTAAGTTTTAGTGTATGCTTTCCAAATAAGCATTTTTAAAACTTTTCTTTGTTTACAGTATAAATAATTATTTCAACAAGCTTGATTTTGATCTTTGTCTGATATGTGCAAAATTTTTTTTTTTTTTAGGGATTTTTTGAGCTGATCCCCCAAGACCTGATTAAAATATTTGATGAAAATGAATTGGAGGTATGATATCTTCGATGTGCACCACCTACAGATATAACGTTTTTGGTTAAGGAATATTCACCAATACTCTTTTCTTCTACAGTTGCTGATGTGTGGTTTGGGAGATGTTGATGTGAATGACTGGAGAGAGCATTCAAAATACAAGAACGGATACGCCTCAGGACACCAAGTTATACAGTGGTTTTGGAAGGTAATGGATTTATTGAAATAGAAAGTGTTATTCTGTGCTTTCAGTATTTACAGTTGTGACAACAACAAAGAACATTTTAGTATCCATAAACACAGAGCATTTCTCATGTTGTGAGATTTAAAAATAATGCTTCAATATGTAATATGGTTGCTTTATGTACATAATGAAAGTTTTTCCAAGTGCAGAAACTGGTGTTATATATTCAGAATAAATATTTACCATTATCTTGCGTTCAATACCATCAGTGGGGGATTGAGTGATTCATTTAAATCATTTTAATAGATTTTTTTGAACAGTTAATAATACAAAATGCATTACATCCCACACTATAAACAAAGTCGATGCCAAAATCGGATCTTCTGATCTTAACATGGATAACGCTCTGTCCCACAGAGATTGCATTTTGGCTTGGTTGTATTAAGTTACCGTAGATGAAAGACTTTCTTTAAACATAGCATAACTCTTTGCAACAAAGTGTGCTTACTGCCTTGAATGTTCTTGATGATACTCTGCAGATGTCTGGGATGGAAACCAGAATATTTGTATTATCATAAAATAATCAGCATAAGAATTGTGTTTGCCATTTGTTCAGCAGAGGACGGTAACTTTGACTGTCTGTATCCATTTACGCCAAGTAAACAGCGCAGAGGCTAAAAAAGCAGATACTATTTGATAGTAAATGAATAATGCATACAGCAAGTCCGAGAGACAACAGAGCGGTGATGCACTAAGAGATTCTACGTCTTCCCTTATACTAACGTGAAGAATAAGGTTTCTGGATGACAAAAATATCCAATAAAATCTTAAAAGAATTTTGGCCACATTTTTGTTATATACAGAAAAGTTTAAGAACCAAATCTGTGCATGTGCAATTATTATGCTTCAAATACAATTTTTATACTCACAGGCATCTGTCCTAAACTAGGCGGATAATTAAAAAAACAAATCAAATTAAACCTAAAGGACGCCATCATCTACAGGCTGAATTTGTGTTGTATGTTCAATTGTTTGCATTAAAGGTTTCAATAGATGCTCTGTATTTTTCTTCAGTCCCATGCACTTACGCTTAATTTTTTAATGTACTTGCCATTTTAAATGTAATATTTTTTTTTTATAACAATTGAACCTTACAGATGGTGGCTGACTGTACCATGTAACCTGACATAAGGTCAGAGTTAGTACGTTGATCAGTTGCATTATGCCTCTTATCATGACAATCGGGAAAAAGTTTGATCCCTTTTTTTTTTTTTATATGTTATGTTTTTATATGTTATGGCTTCAGAGTTTGATTTTAATCACTGTTTTTTGGATTTAATTTAAATTGATTGGAGTCCAATAACGTTATCCTTAGATATGAATAGTCTGAAGGCAACTGCTAGGCAATTTAAATAATAAAAACTCTGCAGCAGCATCTAAGCCTGTCATGTTTTATTGAATGCTTTGGAATAACCCATAAAATCCGAACTTTGTCTTGTATAGGCGGTGTTAATGATGGATGCAGAGAAGAGGATTCGGTTGCTGCAGTTTGTAACAGGCACTTCACGTGTACCTATGAACGGCTTTGCTGAGCTTTACGGTATGTTACCCCCGCTAACATGATCAGTGCCTTAAAGATACTGTATGTTTTAATCTCCAGTACAGACAAAGTGTTTGCGTAATTCACATCAAAGAAAGGAAAATGTGGCAGTATTACATTACAGGAGATGCTTCACCTTATTTTTATGTTTCTTATGAGCTTATATAACCTTCAATAATTTTTCTAAATGGAATTCCAACATCTATTACATGATCGGCACTAGTAGCTCTATAATGTTTCATATAACGATGGCATGTCGTAAACGTTAAGAATGAATCCAGTCTTCCACTAAAAATGGTTACTCTTTCTTTTGACAACAACTGGACTCGATATGCATGGCATCAGGTTTGGTTTGTAAACTGTGAAACGCTTCTGTTCAGGAGTAAACTGGTTAAAAGTGAAGCTTTTCCATTTAGAAAACCACATTTGACACATTTTTGTAGATAAAATCATAATATGCATCATGTACAAGAGAAATTCACTAGGACGCCTTGATACAGCACACATTCGCTTTAGATTCATTACCAGAATGATTACTAAAACTTTACACTTTTCTTCCTCACGCTTGTAACAAAGCAAACCGCAGGCACATTTACAAGCGAACCACACGAGGAATAATTTGTCAAACAAGTATGGCAAAATAAAGTACTAAAAATGTGTTTACTTTTAGGCTCAAATGGACCACAGTTGTTTACAGTTGAAAAATGGGGCACTCCAGAAAAACTCCCAAGGGCGCATACGTGGTAAGTAAGGGCAACATATCACAAAGAGATCTGAAATTATAATTTCTCTTGGTGTGTTTGGCCAAAATATCCCATTTTCCCTGAAAAATGTCAACACTACTTATAGGCAGTTTTTGAAATGAATTAATGAATGCCAGGTTTCTTTTTAGGGACAGGTTTCCTTGAGAATATCTAAAGTCTATGTCTATATTGTTGCTGCTACTACAGTTCTAATATAGAAGAAGCTTTAATTTTAGCTCCTGTGGTCTCTATGCCTCCTTTAGCTACACATTTCTCAGGTGGTTGTCACCATAGTCTTAAATTGGGCCTTGGCTTATTTTCCATGTATTTTTTTTTCCTTTATATTAATATTACTTTTATTGTGTTTTTTCTTTGCTCAGCTTTAACCGCCTGGACTTGCCACCTTACGAGTCGTTTGAGGACCTCTGGGACAAGCTACACATTGCAATTGAAAATGCACAAGGCTTTGATGGGGTGGATTAAGGATCACCGCAGGAAAAAAATCTTAAAAAAAAAAAAAAAAAGTGCTGTGTTTACACATAAAAAAGAAGTCAATTTCCCAGGGAAATGCTATAGTGTTATTTGGCAGGTTATTTAGGAAGCTCTCATTTTTTTCACGAGGCATTAAGAAATATGTCCTGATTTGTATATACATGTACACTGAGAGGTTCTAATGCCTGTCTTGCCTAAAATAAGGAGAATACCTCTTTACGAAAGCAGAAAATGTATTTTGAAACTACTGAATTACGGACTGTGAAAAGTGCATAGATGTGACGCCCAAGAGGCTGTGAGCTCATTTCACATAAAAGAAGAAATAAAGCGGGGCCACCAAAGCCCCTAAAATTCTGGGTTTCAGGCCCCATCAGTAAGGTTTTTCATAAATAAAACCAGTGCTGCTTCAGGCTATGTAATTTGACCAGGCAATTAATAATCAACAGCGCCTTTAAATTGCCCATAAGTTACCCTTTTTCAAGTGTTTAGATATTTTTATGATCAATTGTGACCTTGATTATGAGCATAATAAGGACTCGCCCAACACTTTATGTTATAGGCGTAGCATCCATAGCTAGTACAAGAAACAGGGACAGACAGGCCCTATTATTTTTTTGCCAGGGGTTAGGGAAGCAAACAATTAGTAGCGTTTACAGTAGAAGCGCCCGTCGTTTATCAAGCACGCAGGCACCCATGCAAGGGACTAGCATTCCAAATGCCGGCTCCCCTAGCGGCTGGATGCAGAATTAAACCCTGACATGACCCTTCTGTGTGGTTTCCATGCTAGCCAGCCTGACGGACTAGCATACCTTACGCATCAGAGGCAGGTGATGAATGTGATGTTTTAACTTTCCTTTCATTTTTCACGATGTAAAGTTTTCAGAAGACAGAGACACTTTAATAACCACCCAAACTCTTTCCATTTAATTTACCTTTTTTTTTTGAGCCATACCCACTGCTCATACAGTCATTGCTTTTTTTATACATTTTTTTAATCTTTCTATTTTGAGCGAGTGAAAATGAAATGAATTTTCCTATTGTTAAGGAACCTTTTCTTGTTATTATTAAAGTTTTTACTCTGTTTCAGCAAGGCTGACATGTATAATGATCACCCGAACAATTTTTTTGGTTCTCTTTTAATTTTGTGGAACGCTCAAATTAGGGTAGAGTGTACACACATTAATTCTTGCAAACTTGCACAGATATACAGTACAGTCTCGTTTACAAAGTTGTATATGTTTACACTTATACTAGTGTGTGTGTGTGTGTGTGTGTGTATATGTGTGCATATATATATATATATATATATATATATATATATATATGTGTGTGTGTGTATTTCTTCACCTTTAGCCTAGTTGCCAAATAATTTGTTACAATGCAACATAACCAAAGTCATGGTGTAATAATATGTGATTACTTACAATTATTTTGTTCACTTGGTGTGATTGTCTTTTTCTACACTTAAATTATTATTTTGCTATCTAAGCTACTTACGATATGAATTATTCTAAAAGATATGTCGGTATATAATGATCTAATATCACAGCTTGAGGTTCCTATCATGTAATTAAAAAAAGAAAAAAAAATCCAAACCCTCTGTATGCACAGTTGCTTCCACTTGTCTTTGAGAAGTAAGTAAACTTTAATGTGGCCGGTTACTATGCAGTGATTAAGATATGCAATGTATCATTTTAGCAGTAACATTTATTAGATTTGAAAAAAATTTAGCACGCAATGGCAGTAAAATAAAGGATACAAAGCAGAATGACTAGTTTGCTTTTATCAGCATGACTACATAATCCGAACAGAGACCACTGGTATGATTCAAGCTAGACATTAATGTTTGCACTTCAATGGCTTCTTAGTTATAATTAGTGCCTCAGTCTATAATCAAACAGAGCGACATAAATATTATATATATATATATATATATATATATATATATATATATATGGTATAAATGGTGTCAGTAAAGACCGTAATGTACCCTATAGCAATATGTGTAAGATCTGTGTTTATAGATCTGTATGGATAAAACATGACCATAAATTTAAACTTGGCTTGTGCGCCTTGTTAAGGTTCCAGACAAGCCCTAGCTGTATTTAACCATTTATAAGCTTGAATTATGCCTTGAAAGCACCCCTGTAAATGTCAACTTTAACCCGTTGAGTCCTAGAGGTGTGATCAATGTGTTATTTGCCCATCTGGGACTCACTTGGTCTTTTTCTGCCAGAGCACCCCACTTCAAATTCAAAGCAGTGCTTTACAGGCCCTCTAGCAGGTAAGGGGTTAAGCACCTTACTGTTTTGTAGAATGCAGAAAGTGTAATGTGTCTTAATGGTATTTTATATAAAACTTTGATTCTCTTTATTAAACGAAACCCTTTTGGCTACATCCTTATTCCTGAAAGTATTACCTGTATATAATTGATAATTTATAGAAAAGTAAGAGATTGTTTGAATACACAGACAGAAATTTTGTACAAGTTCATAGAGTAAAAGCAACAAATGTATAGAATAAAAATATTTGTTTCTTATTTTTTAGTCTGAAACTCTCATACACAGTAACTATCCTGAAGCAGTAAATAAAGATTAATTTTCACTAATTTTGGATATGTTTTCCTTTTCTTGTTTTTCTTTCTGATTGTGGTTCATTTTTATATAAAACATTTCAAAATATATAATAATATTTTAAAACATATAAGTTTAAGTCACCAGCCTTTTAGCATAACTTAATTCATTTTTAAACTGGCTATAGCTACCTCTAATGATTAAATCTGTGTAATTTAAGGATATATTGAGTTTAAATCTATGGAATCGCTCGTGTTTGTCAGCTAAAGGAGATCAGTAACTGAAATAGACACTCCAGTGCCCCAAAAGTCCCACCAATAAACTGAGAAAATTTAAAATGTTGAATCTTATATCCTGACTTTGTACCAGTCCAGTCTTGTGCAGCTATCCTTATGTTGTGGACAGATTAGGGGGTCTCTTCAGTCCTTGGTAATCAGTTTGAAAATAAATGACAACCACATCCAGTGCATGAGGCTCCCATTAGACTACATATATAACAGAAAATTTGCTGTAGTTATGTTCTATAAAAATGTATAAATTCATTAATACTGAACCATTGCTTCTAGGGGAAATACAGGGTTAGGCTTTTGCGAGCCTCTGGTCTCAACATCTTCAACTGATCAATACATAACCTTATTTTGTGTGTGTTTCTGTTTAAATACTCATTTAATATATAGTAATTATATGCAGTATGCACACAATGTACACTACTCACATACACACACACACACTTATATACAGTACTAACACAGTAACATACATGCCTTTGTTTGCTAAGGAAGGGGAAGTCACCAGCTATTCTGCTCCCTTGCAGTCAACAGCTTTCCCACTCCTTCACAACATTCAAACTGCTGTTTTATAGTCTCATTTTGTATGATACACATGTTTATAGCTACTTTAAGCCATTCAAGACCAATATGGTTTCTGGAGCCAACTTTGTAATTTCTGAAGATTGTTCAAGGAACTGTATGTGTTACTCAAGATTAGCTTTTACCAGACAACACTCCATCTTGTTTGTGTTTTTGGATATTAAACCTGTTCGTTAATTTCATCTCCTGTTTGCAACATTTAGTGTGTGGTTTTTTTATTTAACAAACTTGGTAATACCCTTATTTTACCACTAGGGTGCAGCAGTGGGCCATTTAATGCCATGTAAAAAGCAAAGGTGGGCTAAACCTGGTGTTCGCCTGTGCCTGGTGCATTGATGACTTATTGTAATAATTATTATCATACATTATATAGGTAACAGCCTTCATTCTTCTGGGAAGGCTTTACAAAATGTTTTTGAGAGTTTATGTTAGTAGTTTTACCCATTTAGCCAAAAGAGCATTTTGTGAGGTCAGACACTGATGTTGGACGAAAAGGTCTGGCTCGCAATTGGTGTTCCAATTCATCCCAAAGATGTTCAGTGGAGTTAAGCTTAGGGCTCTGTGCGGGCCAAACTGGCTTTCAGAAACCGTTTTGAACTCAGTAGCGGGTAATGCTAAAGAGGACATGTGATTATTATTCACTATGTGCTTCAGAACTCAACAGCCCAGCTGTGAGTGTGGCCATCTTTGTGGCTGGGTTGTTATTACTCCTAGACTCTTCCACGTTACAATTATAGCACCTACATTGGATCTAGCAGGCTGTCTATGTGTCTGGTTTTATACCCCTGTTATTAATGAGTGTAACCACACAAGTCAGCTAAGCTGATTTTTATAAACCCTAAATACCGGTACATAATTACTTATGCAGAGTGTATAAGATTTGCGCATACAGAGATATAATTACTATATATATATATATATATATATATAGCCCTGACCTCCAAATTGGATGAGAGTCATGGAAAATACGTACTGCAGCCACTCTGACCCACGTATGGACATCCTGTCACAACTGTGCCACCCCATCCTCTCCTCCAAAACTGTTGTGTGTTTTTCTAAGGTGCATTTTTTCTACGACAAAACATTACTTGGACTCTCTAGTACATATCCGAGCTGGCAAAATAAGCAGCACAAAAACTTTTAAAATGCTTTAGTTGTCTGAGGGGTGATTTATAAAAGTAACATAAGCCCAAATATCTACGAAAGTGACAAGTTTAACACCAAAATCTAATAGAATTAACAGTTTAGAGGGATATGTTGTAAACTGAAATAGCTTAGGAATGGTATATTATATATAGAATCTATTCCACTCTCTAAATGTCACAACTAAATGTCACAACACTGGAAAATCTATCATGAAATATAGTTCTAATCTATGTCTATTTATTCATCTGTCTACTACTTACAAATATATGACTTTGCTCCAATACCACTAAGGAATAAACCTTAAAGTTTTCCAGGAAACGCCTGTGTCTTTAATGCCCCTTGCCTGACTGGTATTCTTTAAATCTCAGAGTATTAAGCCTGAAGGATATCACTAAGGGCCACAAAAGAAATGTGACCTTAGATATAAGAACCTTATTCTCAAGATTTATGATTTTTTAGCTGCAGGAATGTATCTATAGTTGACAGATCAATATTCTTCCATTGGGAGATTCTTTTCTGAAACAACAGATTTAATCTTTTCTGTTCCATGTGAAATCACAATTTAAATCTATATTTCACAATTCCCACACTAAAAATTTACGATATCGACATCTTGCTTTCAGGCCACCCTCATGCTTTAACTATACACCAGTAGTGGCTAAATACCTATGACATACCTCCCAACATTTCAAACGTGAAAGAGGCCAATTTTTTTAATCTCGCGGAACTCATCGATATAAGCAATTGCACTTTACAATGTTACACTTGCATCGACACTTAAAACACACTTCAGTTCAGCACAGTAATTCATACTTCAGCACAGTAATGCATATTAAAAAATAACCAACACATTGAACTGAATTCCCATGAAGCTTAGCCAGAAATAAGACTTACTTACTTAAAGCTGCAGATGCTAGTTGTGAACTAAAATTCCCATGAGTCTCAGCCATCCAGGTGTCCACCATAATGCTGGCTGAATTAAAAAAGGCTAATGTTAGCCTCCTTCCCAGGACCCCTATACACACACATCTGCACATTCACTGCCCTTGCACATACACATACACATACACTGCCCTTACACACACATACACGTACACTGCCCTTACACACACACACACACACACACACACATATACACGTACACTGCCCTTACACACATATATACATGTACACTGCCCTTACACACACACATATATACACTGCCCTTACACACACATATATACACATACGCTGCCCTTTCACACCAGCTAACAAATACCTAAACTGCTCTTACACATACCAACCCATACACACACAAGCTTACAAACACATACACTGCCCTTACACCCCTATCTCCCCATCTCTTACCTCTTCCTCTGTCCTCCTTCCTCCAGTCTCCAGCCTAAAGCTGGATCAGGACTGTCCTGCCTAAATCGGGACAGTTGGGTGGCATGCTATGATGTGTGTTCACTAAATGTAGAGCTGATTGGAGAGTTTGCGGGAGAGTTGCGTTTTCTACTTCTTGACTCCACTATATATTATGAAGCTCCGTTACTTGCTGCTGGAAGAGCTTGGCTGGCCCTTCATAATGTATAGTTAAATAAGTTAGATTTACACATTGAATTAAACATTACACAGTGTCAGTCCTACTTGCTGGAGAAATTTGCTAGTGTTGGTGTTTTGTATAATGAATCGTGAAGTAAGAAAGAAAAGACATGACTCTCCTGCAAACTCTCTCTTTAGTGATTAATATCCACTTTATGTGGATATTAATCTGTTTCAAGCAATGAAATGGTGGTTATATTTTACCTCAGGTTTTTTCTTCAGTTCCCTTGTGAAGTTCTAGATCCAATCTTCCTCGCTAAGTCAGTGGTAGCCGTTGGCTGTATTTGGAAGAAACTGGACATGGACTGAATGCTTGGGATTTGTAATTCTTTTGCCATAGAAATAACTCAAACATTCTACAGTTCAGCTACCAAATATATGAAAATGAATAACACAGGGTTGACTAGAGTCCCTTCTTTTCTTTTCCGTGGAATTAAGTGGCTAGGGTTAGTGATGCTTGGGTGCAACATTTCTTCTGTGTCCCCCTGTAACTGAAACACACACAAAGCAGGGCCGGACTAGCAATCAAAAGCAGCCCTTTTGAAACTAGAAACCACAGGACCCCCAGGGCACCTCAATTTTACAAGCAACATGTCTCACAGTGCCACCTTTGCCCCAAACATCTTGTTTGTGCCACCTTTGCACCTAAACAGCTTCTCTGTGCCATCTGTTCCCCAAACAGGTCTGTGCCATTGTTGCCCCAAGCAGCTGGCCAGTACTCACATGCAGCTTGTTTGTGCCATCTTTGTCCCCAAAATAGCCTGTGCCCCCAAAGAGCCTTCTTGTGCTCTCTCTGCTCCTAAACATCCCTTCGGTGCCACCTCAGCTCCATAACCAGCCTGCCTTTGCCACCTTTGCCATATATGCATGTATAAAAAATGTATGTATTGAGCGTCCGTGGACAATAAAATCGAAAGGAACAACAGAACGTGAACACGAACAAAAAAAGGCTAAACCACTTTACGCGTTTCGCACAAACTGTGCTTAGTCATAAGCTGCCTTACAGCAAGGAACTTTGCTTTTATAAGACAGCTAGACAATTTACAGCCTTTCTACGGCTGGGGCAGACCACTGAGTCAAAGATTTAAAACTGGTGTGAATATTTTAATTTTATAATGCTTTCTTTAGTTCACATGTTCATCTTGTGTTTCAATGCAGTGGGGCAAACATGCATATATCAGTCCTTGAGTTCATGGGAATTATTATTATTTCTTGATAATGATAATGAAAATATAGTATCATCTTTCTGTACAGGTGAAATTTCCTTGATATTGCGACACCTAGGTTTCTCTTTCCTGCGCCATACCAGGACTGGCGGGACTGGGAAGGAGTAGTTGGAACCATACAGGGATTAGGTGGGACTAAGTGCCACTCATGGGGCCCAGTAATGAGATATGGAACCAGGGGCCTTGAGTCCATAACTGAGAGAGTTCACTCTTGACTTTTCTGTGTCCATAGGTACATGTGTTACTTGGCATACCGTATTTTAACTGGGTTATACTGTTGTTTTCTTTTTATGACCTGTTGTTATATAAATATTGTGAAATATGTGCAGACCACTGTGAAAAAAAAAAGACTCCAGTGCAATGATTTTGCAAAGGCACCTTAAGGGGTTATCCCATAAATTAGATATATCTAGGTCACTTCATCATTCATCCTGAACCCAAGAGAAACGATATGATAAAAAGAGTGCTCTCTATGTGCTTGCTCAGCGTGTTCATTTAATATTAAGTGTTATTGTTCTTTCTATAATGGTTGTGTGTTGTGTGGAAGTCCAATTCATAAGTGAATTTCATCTCAGGTAGTGTAACAAAGCACTGTAGATACATACATTATCAAACAAAAAAGGATGTGACCCGTTCTATAAAATGTTTTTAAAAAATAATAAAAACCACAAATATTATATTAATATTTAATGCTTTTACATAATAATGTTAATATATGTAACTTTACAAAAAAGACCATAATGCACCAGGATCGTTTATGTGGCACTCAAAGTTAGAAAGGCTTATGACTTGCTTAGCGGTCACTTATCTCTATGTCTTGTCCTGCCTGATAGATCTATTGACAGCCATGAGCAATCTTTAGTTAAGAAAACCTAATCTGCTCATTGGTATGCATCTGGGTATACGATCACTTGTACTAAGCTTCGCTGAGTGCTATTAGGAAGGGGCAAGAAAATTTTACAATGCACACTATTTAATTTTTCTTCTCCACATTTTAAGAATAATATATTTTAATATGTAATATACACCTGTGTGGGAAATCTCTTCTGCACCATACTGTGTCCTTGAATGACAGAAATAAAATGTGGTCACCCTAGCCCTCACTTATAAGGGAGTCTCTAATCTACTGCAACAATTCCATAATGCCTTTGTCCCCTAACAGCTTGTTTGCACCATCTTTGCACCCAAATGGGTTTTCAGTGCCCCCAAACGGTTTGTCTACACCCTCTTTGAGTGCCCAAAATCGCTTGTTTGCACCATCTTTGCCACCAAAATAACACCTGGTAGTGTGGAGGGAGGGTCATCTGGTCATCAGACCATTTGTTCTGTAATATTCCCCAAAACTTCTGATGGTGACTCTGTCCTTCTGAAAAATGATTTATAGTTCGTAACACATCAATTATTTTAGGGAGCAGACAAACATAAATGAAACCCATCTCCAGAATTTTTCTCAATATATACAGTAATTTTCATTAATGATTTGACTTTAATTGTGTAAATTCCATTCCCCAGCAATATGTAGGCGTTCCTAGTCCTTGGCAATTACACAATCTTTGTGTTCAGTAACATATAGATTACATATGTTGGATTAATATTTAGATTACAGCACATGCAGGACTTTTGATTAAGCACAGCTCTGCAGATGTAGCCAAAGTTCACTCGATCGTTGTTTTAAGCGATAGCGAAGCACCATGTTCCTGTTCTCTTCACGTCCAAGGGGTTAAAAGTCAACATGTCATTGATGACTCATGCACGCATTTATCTGGCCTTGAATAAAAATGCACTTGAGGAAGTCTTTTTAATCAAACTCCCCTTCTTATATCTCCCAGTCTCCTTGACAACATATTTGTCCTGTGCTATTTCTGAAGCGCAAGGGCTACATTACTGCTCCCTTTCTTGAGTTTTCAAATAAAACAGGTCAAAATCATTTATGTCTAAGATAACTTTATCATTGCTGTCCTCTTACCTACAGTATGTTGTGTCAAGATTACAGCTAAGGCTGCCTATGTCACCTTTTAACATATGGGCTAAGTGCTATACTGCTGGGACACAAACACTTGGGACTTTCACTTCCTTAAAAAGGGCTTCAGTAACCACAACAAAACGTCACAAAAACAACAAATGCCTTTGCTCCCTTGCAGCCTGACTCCCATCCTATCATGGTGGGCAGCTAAGCCATCTTATTTAAAGCATCCCTTGCAGCTCAGCTCCACCTTCGCATTAATATGCTGTCCTTTTCTCTTTATGGCCATATTAAACATGCAGGGAACTCTCTACCTCACAGCCAGTGGAAAATGTAGGCCTAGACTAAGACTAAGAGGGACCTGAGGTTTAGGAGAACGTCCTCCAGATCCCCCTGCTGGAGCAAGATTTTGATGGGAGGAAGAAGCCAGGATCTCGTTTTTAGGTGCAATTGACCAGCAGGCCGGTCTTGAACAGTATGAGTCAGTCAACCATTGCTTGGTCATGGCAGCCTTCGCCTCAGCCAATCCTGTAGGCTCTAATGTGTAGCTTAGTTTTATTCTCACACAGGACAACAAATAGTTCATAATAAATAGTTTGGAGGAGCCTTTAGCAGGGAATGGTAGCTATCTAGTTTTAGGACCTCTGAAGTCAGAAATCCAGCAGGCTCACTTGGATGAACGCCGGACCTGCAACAGATGATTAGATATCAAAGGAAGAGCCTAGGATTCATGTCTCATTGAGATGATTAGCAACAAGGAGTCACTCAGATGGTCAAGCAGGTGAGGTATACTGGGAAGAGGTCAGGAATAGACAAAAGGTTCAAGCCAGAGGTCCACCTTATGTCATGGTGGTCATGCTGGATTTTGAAGGCACTGTAGAATATTTATGTACCCATTTGGGTTAAGAAGATTTGCTTGATACAACACTGATGACTCAAAATATTGTTACAGTCCGTAGATTTGAATTGAAATGGATCTGAATTTACAATGAACAGATAAAAGACGACATAGCATATACAATGGGATTTTGTAAACATTATAAAGTATGTGCCGAGATCTTTAAAAATATGTTCTGTTCAAATTCTCAGCTGCCTACTAATCAGTCTCATTGGTTAATCTTTGCAACTAATAGAGTTTCACTAGCCTCTTTTTAAAGTTGCCACCAACATTCCCATAGTTCCTGTGACAAAGCTGATACTGAATGGGACAAACACTCATTGGGATCATGTTTTAGGGAAAGAGATTTTGCCTCACCTTATAGGGATAGCTTTTACTTAGTGGCCAGAATGCTGGTCACTTGAGCGAGGGCACTGCAATCTTTAAGGTCTGTATTGGGACAATCTTAAGGGGATTATCTATGGTACTTCCCCTAATAGCTTGAGTGTATTACATGATTCAGTAGTTTCAACCCTTCCTCTATATGATTATAGTGGGGTGTAAAGAATTGAAGAAGTATTGTCAATTTTTTGGTGTGATATTAGGGAGATCTAATTCACAGAGCTGTGGCTTAATTTTGCAAAGATCTTATCTGCTCAGAGTAAACCAATCTCACAGAATAAAGTAATATTGACAAACAGGACAATATGTTGGTTATGCTATAACATTGAAATCTCATGGGCTTGCTTTGAATCAATGGTTTCAACTTCTATTCAGCTAAGAACCATCCTAGTTAAAGAAATTCCCATTACTCAATTGACTGCTGAATATAAGAGAGGTATAAAACACCCATCCTAATGGGAAATTGGAAAGTGCCTGTTTATTAATTACTTGTTACCCATTCTCCCAGTATATAATCTATCTTTATTTACTTGATTTTAAGAGTCTTATGTTATGCAAAAACATTTAAAAAAAGGGTAGGATGAGCAAATTGATAAAAATGTTCAAATATTAACGTCAGTGTCCACTAAGCACCACTAAAAGTGCACACTGCATGGACACTAAACAATGTGAAATCACTGTGTATATTGGACAATCACTAAAAACTAATACATAAAATAGTGACTCACATAAAATTATAAAATATAAATTAAATAATTAGGTCTCACATAGATGATTTGTAGATTCTGCCAGAATGAGCATATAAGTACTATATACCCTAAAAAGGGAAAAATAAAACAACAAAATCCAGAAAATCCAGATCTCAAATGAAAAACCTTGTGTTCTCGAGAGCCTGTGAATACTTTTTTTTCCACAGTAAAAACAGGCAAAATAGGCACTTTTTGCACCTACTTTGGGATCATATTGTAGTTACAGTCAAACTGGGATGAACCATGTCAAAACACTTAATCTGTACCTACAATTTCTAATGTCTTCTTTCACAGTCTACATGTTTTTGTTGTACAGGAATGAGTCAATGTCTTTTAAAACTTCATTATGGCTACAGTAAGAATCGTGAATAATGAGTGTTCCTTGACAATGATCTTACAGAGTAGTGACTAGCGGAGTCTATCCATTATTCTGTAGACTGACAGTATGCACTCCCTAAGGATAAATGTGAATAGAGTACCTTTTGCCCTATAAACTTGCAGAGTAAACTGTGGGTAGAAGCATAATAACCAAACATGGTTAGCAAGTCTCTGATAATAAACGTACAATTTAAATTTCTGAGCAGTCTGGGGATGTATCAACATATTATTTGCCATTAAGTCAAATAAGTCCAATATAGATTGTAAATGAAACGTACAGGAACCTGCCTCACTTATGATATGGGACATAATGCTGTGTAAGAAAGGACAATAGAACATGACGAAATGATGAAGAGATAAACAATCAACAATGAAAGGGACTGATAACATTAAAAATGCAGCTTGGAGGCAGCAGTTATAAGCAAAAGCTGCTCTGATAAACAGTGGGGTCAGAGGGCATGTGAAGTGCCCTGTGTTCAACAACTTAAAATAGGCTTTTGTTTCCTTGTCATGTGCTGTTTCCTTTCTATTTGCTCATTGAAAGAAAAATTGCAAATTACAACTAGTCTCCAAATTGAATAGCAATATAATATTGGTCAAGCATAAATGTTGAAAGCAAATCACGCTACCCTGATATCTAGTCAATGGACTGGAGGTAAGTAATTAGACAGCAATTCACCCATGGACTACAATGGACAAAATGAGATAAAACAGTGATATGGTTAATAAATCTGGGCCTATTTATCTCTAATTTTATCTCCATTCCATTGGGATTTATGTGAGGATTGCTATTCGATTACTAGTGATAGATTTACCTCCAGCATTGAGTCTACCCCCAGTGAGGGGATCTAAAATTCTCTCTCATTCCAAGATGTATCCAAGTTTATTTTACTAAAGTTTATTCTATTGGCTGGTATGCAACATTGGGCTGTATTTTATTTAAAAACATCCATTATTCTTAAATGTATCAAGCCCCAAGCTATTAATTTCACCCAAAAAACATTTACCAGTAAAAATAACATACCTATTTCAGAATTCCACTCACTGTGAACAACCTTTTTTGTGGAAATTGACACGCAGTGTGTGGGACAGGAAGTTCTGCTGTGAAATCTTAGAAATGACCTTCAATATATTTATATAAAATACACTAATCCATTTGTAGTCATCTTGTTTATAATGTAAACAGATCCAGTTTGCCTACACCAAAATGAAATATTTCAGTCCATGTAACCAGCAGTAAAAGGAAGAAGGGTGCTTCGGTGGGTTTGGGGGCCCATATGGGGGCCTGTGTGGTGCATGGGGAACCCTCCTCTCCAACAGGGTTAATGCATTATTCTGCCCTGGTGTAGTACTGGAAGCTCCAAATGGCGGAGCTTCTGATGACATCCTCTCCCCAATATGGAGAAAAACAGGTAATTTCAAAGGGTTCATTTACTTTTTCTTGCCATTGTATGTAGGAAAAGACATATAAATGGCCAATATGTGTATCAAAGATTTATCCAGATGATGACACATCTGCATACCTGGGAACTTCTCGGCTCCGGCTACCCGGAGCCTTCCCTTGCGGTACGCGGCCAGGACTGCACATTGGCGGGCGGTCCCGCCGATGTTGGTGGGCATTCCCGCTGACGTCGGGAGCATTCCCGCTGATAGCGGCAGGAAACACCCCCATTTCAAGGGAAAAATAGGCGGGGAGCGGGGCGTGTCAAGACCCCGCTCCCGCGACCTGAAGAACTGGAGGAGCAGTGCTCATCCGGCAATCTCCGGGTCAAACCAGGAGAGTTCCGAGGTATGCACATCTGAAAGTGTAATTCCAAGTGTTTTCCATTCCAGAAGAAAAGCTCTGAAGGATAATAAACACACGTGATCTATCTAATAAACACACGTGATCTAAAATAATGTACATAATAGTAAGACTACATAGAAAACCTCCTTCTACAACTAGCAGATCAAGTAAATGTAAAAGTAGATCCCACCAAGCCCCAGGGGCCATGGCCAAACAAAGAAATCATAGAAATTGCTGGCTAGGAAGCTAAGTGAACACCTACTCGCCCCAACAGAGTGAAGTATACTCTTCACATGTATAGCAATCTCTAACAATAGACTTGGTGATATCTTTTGCTCTTGTTATACTGTAAACTGTAAAGTATGTTTTCCTAAATAAATAAAATACAGGCACATAGAAGGCTATTTGCTGAGCTCCTGGCCTCCCCTCTGTCCGCAACTTATGCAGTTTGAGTGTTACTGTACTCATAGGATGTTGCTGAATATAAATTGAGTTTTACTTAATAGTAGTGCCAATCCGGTGGCAAAAATACTGAGCAAAATTACAAAAATAAATGTTTTTTTTACAACCCCCCCCCAGCTTTTTGTAACATTTTAGTCCTAATAAATATTGTGTTTTATGTGTGAATGTGGTTTCAAACAAAAGACCCACTCTTCATGGAAAAAACAGTATATTATTTGTGTCGGTACAGTAACTGAGAAATTAGGGATAAGAAAGACGTAGCAAAAAAACCAAAAATACATAACAATTCATGCAACCCTGTAATGTAAAATAACCCTGGTCCTTATGGAAGTAAAAGAAACAAATCAATTAAAATGGCTTGTACAAAGATAACAATGACTATACATTAAGTTGGATTTTATCTCCAATTTTTGTAATGGACAAGACTCACAGTACGCATTTTAACATAGCTGGCTCATTATTTTGTATTTTAACTATATTCTGGGAATTGTTTGCTTTTGCATGAAAAGCTATTGATATATCCTTTTAAGTTGTTTTTTTATGTATGTATGTATACATGAATGTCAGACTTATTTCATTTTAATTGTGAAAATCCCTTTGGAAAGGCAACCAACCAATATCTACTAAAGATGATTCATTTGATTTATGTTCAGCAATGAAGGGACAGAGCTCTCTTCTTCTGCCCCCTACTGGATATGCAGTTGATGGAGATTCAATATGGTGAGCAGGAAAAGATGGATCTATGCCCTACATCGCCTCATAATACATAATTCTAGAACCACATCCAACTCCACCTCTTAATGCATAAAGTTAGATGACAGAGAATGGAATGAGCAGTGCCAGTAAAAAAACAAAAAATATGAAAGACAAAATGGTGCCTTCAATTTCTTAGCTAAATGACAAAAATATTAGTTTACTGCTCATTTATGGTATTTTGTTTCCTAAGCTTCCAATTACATATCAAAAACCATATAGCTATTAAGAAATCTATATTACCTATAATTACATTTTGTTCTGACCATTAGTAATAAAATTATATTCTCCTGAGTCCTCATTGATAAAAGGAAGCTGCTGTGTAATCAATTAGAAACATGAAGCACATTCTAGAACGGGGTCAATCTGGGACACAAATTAATCATTATATCGATATAATGCAATATTACATATACTGTACTTCAACCAATTAGGGATAAATTGTTGAAAAGAGTCACATATATGATACAAAAAGGTAACATCTGTCAATCTATCTTTTAATTATTTAATTGTTCTTGAGGCAGGCCAAGTCCGATACTGGGCTCAAGCCCATATACTAGGTAGCTATCATTTAGATCAGTATTGATATTCCATATTCAAAACACTGATGATAAATACTTTATATGCATTTTTCTGTTAGTACCGTATGTTTGTATAATAATTCAAAAACAGGTTCACAGTGGACACAACCAGTGCCAATCCATGACAAAAGCAGCACAAAAAACCTAAGTCAACAAGAACAGCAATATGATGAAAGTGCGCTAATAGATACACACCAACATACTTAGCTTAATACAGCCTAAGATCCAGGAAGATAAAAAACAAAACACTATATAGTTCATTCAAAATGAATGTATATCCACAATAGACCAGAGTGCTTGCTAACATTTTCCAGAGCAGCACACTGCTCTCTCTATACGGATGCTACAAACCCTCTGGTAAAGCAGGGTCCTTGTCACATGGATGCTTCTCCAAACAGCCTCATGGATATCCTCATGGAACAAGCACATAGGAGAATATACAGTGCATCAATAAAATGTAACCAATTTAATTTAAAAAAAACTAGTAAAAATGAGGAACAACCAGTCTCTGAAGTCCTCAGTGTGATACAGTGGTGTCCTGTCTCTGTAGAAGACCAGCCAAGACCAGCCTCCAACACGTTTCACCCACCACTGACAGTAATGCAGGGCTTCCTCAAGGTGCGTGCTGTATAGTACTTGCTATTACAATATACTTTGATGTTACAATCCATGTACTTTTTTTCCAATGTATTGGATAATAGCTTTAAGATTCAATTCTGTTTTTGTTTTTAAGCTTAACTTCTGTGGTGTGTAGAAGTACCTGCAATGTTCAAATAGACCCTGACATCCCTGAAAACATAAAGATACATTCCATACATAGAAAAGGGTATCAGCGATATGAAGCATCCTTCCCAATGCACAGAAATAAGTCATGATTTATCCATTTATCACCAGCAGTTGGGTTATTTTTATGCTGTCCAAGCAGGACAGAAACTGTGAAGCTATTTCTTATATTCTCATTATATTCATCATTATGGCATTTTGCTCACTGTTCATTAATTATGAACTTGCCAGAATGATAAATTGGTCTAATCGGGAGAGATAAAAAGCAGGTAATGCCGAAATAAGAATGGTGTGGCATACAATTCACCTGTTGTTTGACTTCAAAATGGCCTAAAGAAATTGTACAAAGAAATAAATGTCTCTTAGTACTTTGCCACCTTCAGATTATTCATGGTTGTATAGGAATGCCTACATACAACATATTTTTTTTCTTTTCACTTAGGTATCAATAAAAAGGCATTGCATATTGTAAAGGAGAACTATTTTTTTGGTTGTATAGCTGTGTAGTCACTAGGGAAACTAATGATGTGTTTTTTATGGGCATTCTTCCTTCTTAGTTCCCTCTGTGTGCACAGGTTGTCATTTGTTCAGTCTTCACAACTCTGAGGTGTCGCCTCACCCAGCTGGACGATGGACTAAGAGAGGTGGTGGCATTGTCCGATGAGTGCCACCTTTGCCCCAATTTATCAGTGCCATCCTAACCTCGAAACAGCCTGTCTGTGCCATCTTTGCCCCTAGTTTGTCAGTGGCCCCCAAACAGCTTATCTGTGCCATCTTTACCCCAAACAGCTGGTCTGTGCCTTCTTTGCCCTGCATCCCCTTCCAACAAACACTCTGGCACACAAATGTAAACACACTTACACAAATTACACACACACTAGTCTAGGACTGGAGAACACTGAGATACTAGAAAGACAACATCAGGGCAGGATAGAGGTATAGACTTTGCTCCCACACTTGGGAGGTCTGGAGATATAGACGTAATGCACATTAGTTTCATCCAAACACTTTTTGGTTACATTGGCAAACCATAAATCTTAACTTGGTACAAAGGGTATGCTAAAACTTATTCAACCTACCAATCATATACACAACTGTTAGGGTAAGGGCACAGTGCATGTTCCCATTTTTATCACGTGTATTGTTCTTCTACCTGCTTTTAACAGTGGCAGTATTTGCATGAACCTTACAGACATGTTTGAAATGTGTTAAGCTTATTGTTATACATTTGTATCCGATGTATTAAAAACCAAATATTACAGAATGAGTGGTTAACTAAGTAGTGTACAGGAAAAGTTCATATAGCGTCTCAATTGAAAGGAAGATAAAATGAGAATACGTTGAAGAAATGATCACATAGAACTACTGGCAATCGTATGAACATTAAATATAACCTTTTTGATTTACTACAGTATTATTGATCTGACGCATTGAATCAGCCCTATCCGTTAAATTAGCATTATAAGGAATTAAGGAATAATTAGCCTCTCATTGTCTGATACATGGATGTTTAGCCGTAATAGGATTAACTGTCACATAGCTGCATCCTTTCTGTGCACCGTGAACTTTCAATGCACTCCATTTGGGTTAAAAGGACTAGTGTGCACTGAGCTTGCTGTTTGCCATGTTCCAACAGACCGCTTGGCTCAGGGATCTGATGAGGTTAGTGTGGCCAGTGGAACGCACCCAGGCATCCTGTAACTGAGGAGCTCAGCCAGGTCATTATGTGACCCCGCAGCAGATTGCACCATGTGTAAAACTCAAGGCCCTTGGAAGCTAGTATAATATTCAAAAGGTAAAAAGGGATGCACTGGCAGAATCCAGTCTGTTTACACTTGTTATCAATTATACATACCAGAGCCGTAGCTAGCTCCTTTTGTGCCTGAGGCAAGAATGGGAATTTGTGTCCCCCAGCTATATTTTTACAGAGGTTATTTTATTTATATTGCCCTTACACACTGCCTTTACACACACATACACGCTGCCTTTACACACACCTGCCCATTAGCACGCATATACGCATACACTGCCCTTACAGACAACTGCCCATAAACACACCTCTACACAAACACTGCCCCTACATACACCTGCCCATAAACACACATATACACATACACTGCCCTTACACACATGCCCACAAACACGCATATACACAAACACTGCCCATGCACACACACACTGCCCATACACACACACTCTCTCACTTCACCCTTGCTACGACCCTGATACATACTCATGTGGGAAATGTTCCATAATAAAATACCTTGTCAGTTTTCGGTACACTGTAAAAATCTAATATCTAGTTATATATCTATACTATTATTTTTTGGATATATTCTTGTATATTACACTTCAGTAGCACAGTTTATCTTACTGAAGTGAAAGCTCTTATGCTCATCTTCTGAAAATAACTACAGTACATATTTTCACATCTCCAAGCGCCTTGGATCTTACGACTATAGGTTCTGCTCATGTGCAGTGGGATTTACTTGCCCTTCCTAAATGAGCAACATATCTATTTGTTAATATACTGTATCCATTAAAATGTTGTTCTGTATGGTACTTTATAGCAAAGACTCAAAAATCAATGAATGTAAAGTGACTTTTTTTACTAAAATGTATTAAAAATTTTAAAGAACTGTAATGAATTGCTTCAATCCCCTCACAATATTATGTATACTCTTTCACTGAAAAAGTTTTTAACGGACACTCCAGCCATCATACAGTATGTTCTTTATTGTACAGGTGTTTTGGGCCGAATGCTCACCACCAGTCAGCTCCAATGCTGATTTAGTGAGAATTTGGGGAAGTTATCTAAGGAGGCCAAGGCCCCCATGTGCATGGCTTGAAACTGTTTCCATTGATTTCAATGGCAGAGCTTTCCTGCCACTGAATTTACACACACTATTGGAATCATTTTTCTTCCGGATAGTTGGAAACCACAGTTTTAAAATAGTACTTGATTTTCAATGAGATTGAGTTAGAATGTTATAGTAGATACAAATCTCTGGTCAGGGCCGGCCGAAGACTTAACGCCGCCTGGGGCGAAGTTTAAAATGCCGCCCCCCGCCGACGCCGGGGGGGGGTGGCATTATCTACCCCCCCCCACCGGTACTTACCCTTAAACAGTCCTGCGGCGAGTCTCCCTGTGCTGCCACGGTGCCGGCTTGTAATGCTGAGCGCCGGAAATTCACGTCACTTCCGGCACTCTGCATTACAAGCCGGCACCGAGACCGAACAGGGAAACTCGCCGCAGAGGAGAGAGAGAGGGGCGCCGAGCGGGTAAGCGAAAACCACTCGGTGCCCCTCTCTCTCTCTCCTCCGCTTCAAAAAAAAACAAAAAAAAACGCTTGGGGCGGCAAATTGCCGCCCCTTCTGAAGTGCCGCCTGGGGCAATTGCCCCAGTCGGCTCCATTGTAGGGCCGGCCCTGTCTCTGGTGCTAATGCAAGCAAAATATTTATTTTCTTTTTAGTGAATAATTTTTGTTTTCAGAATATGCATATATGATAAGAAAGAGCGTCTCAATAATTAGAACACTTTCTTGGAATTTAGATCACAAAGTTGCACTTTCTTTGCAGTAGCAATTCTGTTGTCTTTTAATCTACGGAGCACAAAACAAAATGCTATGGTTGCGCTTTTGTTGCAACAAATAAAACCCATTTAAGTATCTGTATTCATACCACACAAGCACAGAACCAAATCTAATACTATGATGCTAATGCTTTGATCATAATGAACAGTGGTCTCCACAAATATCACCAACAGTGGCGTCACTACAGGGGGGCAAGGGGGGGCAATTGCCCCACCTAGGTTAAACAGTGCCCCCCCTGTTGCCCCCCTGCCGAATTTGGAAAAAGTCTTTTTTTTTTTTTTTTTTTTTATGCGGAGGAGAGAGAGGGGCGCCTAGCAACCGCTCGGCGCCCCCCATTCTCCTCCACAAGGCCTCTACCTCCGTCGCGGTGCCGGCATTTCATCCTGAGCGCCGAAATATGACGTCATATTTCGGCGCTCAGCAGTGAAGCAGCGGCCACCGCAGCAGAGAACGAAGACAGAATCCCTCGTGCTCCCGTCGCTGGACCTAAAGGTGAGAGAACTACAAAGGGGAAGGGTAGATAGTGAGTAGGGAGAGCGGTTAGAAAGTGATAAGGGAGAGAGAGGGGGTTAGAAAGTGATAAGGGAGGGAGAGGGGGTTAGAAAGTAATAAGAGTGTGATTGCTAACAGCAATCAAAGTCCCATCATGCCTAGGTTCCAGCACTTACACATCCGACCAGTAAATGCTGGAACCTAGGCATGATGGGACTGTGATTGCTGTTAGCAATCACACTCCTATCATGCCAAATCAGCCAGTACATGCGGAAACCTAGCTAGCTGCCCCCCTTGTGTATTGATGCTGCCAGCAGTATGGGGTCTGCACATCCCTTACAGCCACCCTGTACCAGCATGTACTGGCTGACTTGGCATGATAGGAGTGTGATTGCTAACAGCAACCACAGCAAGCACATTCCCATCATGCCTAGGTACCAGCATTTACTGGTTGCCTGGGTATGATAGGAGTGTGATTGCAGTGTGGACGCCAGGGCTGGCTTTGGGGTATGCAACCTGTGATCTATGTGTGTAATTTAGGGGGTTTTAAATATACCTTTTAATGACGTGTTTTTTTGTGAATTCCAGTTGATCTATACCTGCAAAGCTGTGGTTATTATTATTATTATCCTTTATTTATATAGCGCCAACAGTTTACGCAGCGCTTAATACAATACATAAATTCAAGGGATATGACAAGACAAGAATTGACAGACTAAGACAAACCGATACATTTGGTGGAGAGAGCCCTGCTCGTAAGCTTACAATCTAGGTTGTGTGTTATTCTGTAGATCCATATCTGCTATGCTATGTTTCCATACATTATTTATGTATACCTGCAAATACAGGGTTAATATGTCTTATTCAGTTGATTAATACCTGCAATGCTGTTTCCATGTATTTATTTGATCTATACCTGCAATGCTACGTTTCATATACTATTGTATACTATTGAGATCACAAGTGAATTTCAGTTGATCTATACATGCAAAGCTTGGTTTGTGTGTTAATGTGTTGATCTATACCTGCTATCGGCAACTGGGGCTAATGTTAATATATATGGGCAGCAGGGGCATCAATACACAAGGGGCAAAAACACTAAGGGGGGTATAAACGACAATGCAGTGTGAAAAATCCATCCTGATGTAGACGTCTGAGACGTAGATTGTGTTCTGCTGTTTGTGTGTTTTTGGTTATCAGTGTAGCAGAGCCTGTCCTCGGTGTGTGTGTATAGGTGTTGGTGTGGCAGAGCCTGTTCTGGTGTGTGTTTGGGTGTTGGTGTGGCAGAGCCTGTCCTGGTGTGTGTGTGTTCGGTTGTCAGTGTGTCAGAGTCTGTCCTGGTGTGTGTGTGTGTTTGGATGTGGGTGTGGCAGAGCCTGTCCTGATGTGTGTGGGTGTCTGTGTGGCAGAGCCTGTCCTGGTGTGTGTGTGTGTTTGGTTGTTGGTGTAGCAGAGCCTGTCCTGGTGTGTGTGTCTGGGTGTCGGTGTGACAGAGCCTGTCCTGGTGTGTGTGTCTGGGTGTCGGTGTGACAGAGCCTGTCCTGTTGTGTGTGTGTGTCTGTGTTTGGTTGTCGGTGTGGCAGAGCCTGTCCTGGTGTGTGTGTCTGTGTCACAGAGCCTGTCCTGGTGTGTGTGTCTGGGTGTCGGTGTGACAGTCTGTCCTGGTGTGTGTGTTCAGTTGTCAGTGTGGCAGAGCCTGTCCGTGTGTGTGTGTTTGGTTGTCGGTGTGGCAGAGCCTGTCCTGGTGTGTGTGTCTGGGTGTCGGTGTGACAGAGCCTGTGTTGGTGTGTGTGTTTGGTCATCTGTTTCCTGGCACTTAACTTACAGTAGGAATTATTTAATTTATCCAGAGATAAAATGCCCTCCTGAAGTTGTAGTGACTTCAGGGGACAAAACGTTCCAGGCCCTGAAATCATTTAGTGGAAAAGTTATTTATTGTGTTATAATATTTATTTCAAGGATTAGTCGCACTCAGTTGTAGCTTCAGGCTTCCCATGTTGAATGATTAAGTATTATTTTAACCCAATAACAAAAGTATAATTCCATAGCACATTACTTTTGGAAATTATTAATGCCCCCCCAGTTTGACTGTGGTATCTTGTGTGCCCCCCCTATATATTGTTTCTAGAGTCGCCACTGATCACCAATATGCATCTTTCTCTACTGCACAATACTGCAGAATGCATTGAAACTATACAAACCGATAGATGATGATAACTAATATTACTATTTATTGATTTATATAGTGCCGTCATATTCCATAGGGCTGGGAAGAACAATACTTGGTATTTGATATTCATCCATTATTCATATTCATTTTCTTAGTGTTTTCCCCAATTTAACTATTTCATCGTCACTACACGGTGCAAAATGCCACGGGTACACTCTTCCCCATATATAAAGTAAAAGTAACTATTTCAGTCCTGATTACGCCAGCCATATCGAGTGCCTCCAATGCGCCTATTGGCCCCTGTATATATATTAGCCCAGATATTAACCTCCGCAAAAAAAACCAAACATGCATGTAGTTTGTATTTCAGGGAGGACATTTAAGAACCCCTAAAGGACTATGCTTGATGTTATTGTTATTTTTCAAATATATAGCGCTTCTTACACTTAATAAATTCAAAGGGGTATAACAAAACTAGAGCTGACAGACTAAGACAAGCTAATACATTAGATAAAGAGGGTCCTGTCTGTCAATTCGAGTTTTGTTATACCCCTTGAATAACTGTATTGTAAGAAGCGCTGCTATATAATAATAAATAATAATGAGGTGTGGAGGATGCTGCTAGCCCCCTGTGCTGTGACACACACCGCATACCTCAGCCCTGCCCCCTCCACTGGAGGATACACTATGTAGTGCCGGCCACTCTCAGGTTTTCCCAGTGTCCAGCGCCCCCCGCCACTATTCTCCCTCCCTCCGCCTCCTTCAGTATTGTGTGCCTGCGCAGGAGAGCTAAGAAGAAAAAAAAGTCCCGAAGGGCTGGTAGGAGCGGAGTGCGCGAGTCAAAGAGGCAACGAGAGCCGCAAGTGTCAGGACTTTAGCATGCCCACGAACCCCCAATAAATGGCGTCTAGCAGGAGGATATTCCCCCGTGGGATGCTGCTCTGGGCAGCGCTGCTCAGCTTCCCAGGTGAGTCCGCAAGGGGTGTCTTCGAGGAAACTTTGCTTGTGAAGCGTGCGGGTGAAAGTGACCCGGATCGCCTGCCTGTGCGTGGCCTCTGCCGGCTGCAGCGCCTCCGTCCGCGCGCCCTGGCACATGGGACTGAGCGAAAGTGCCCCCCAGCACTGCCCCTCGTAATACACGGGGCTAGTAATACTAATACACGGGGCTAGTAACACGGGGCTTCCGCTTGCACTCATCTCCAGCTTATGATGTGATGGCTGGGAGCTGCCGGCTGATGCTTGGGCGATATAGACAAACCTTTGGGGTTTTCTTACCGCTAAAAAGTAAAGTTTCTCGTTTGCTGATCGAATAGGATTTTTGCCCCAAAATTGCATTCGGTGCGCTAATGAGAGACCTAAGGTGAATTGCAGGCTCTGTGGTCATTACTTTGGCAGGGGTTAATTGGTAACCCATGGAGATTGAATGCGCTTCTTATGTGTTCTTAATCCTTTTTTTTTTTTTTTTTGCAGTAATTATTTTTGAATATTAATGATATTCTGCAGTGCACTCATTATATACACTATATAATTTACATTAACAAATGAAGTATAAAAAGTGCTGAACACACAACTTATTATTGTCACTGGTAATATTGTTGTAAACATACTTTCTGCTACAAACTTTCAATTAAATAAGATGGAGTGAATTATTCCAGTTCATCTTAAAATTATCAGTAATTAGTATAGTTATTGTAAAAAAAAATAAAAAATAAAAATATATATATATAATTCTGTATAAGCCATTATCTACATTTTCTTGCCCACAACTGTGCCTCTTGACTTGAGATGTGCGTGTATATATTATTACATGACATAGACTTGTTTACCAATAGGATACGTGTATCTGTCATATAAAAGTACTGCTTATTCTTCATCGCGTGAAAGGGTTAATTGAGATAAGGAAAGATTGTACTATGCAAGGTCTTGCCTCAAGCCAAATTCTGATAAGTAGGTTTTGGTGATCAGGACAGGACTGTAAGGAATTACTCCGGGCTAGATGGTCTGAATAAGAGAAATCACTGTGTCCAATGCCTTCATTTTCTTCTGTAGGGCTGACCGCTTATATACCAATGTCAGTAGGGCTGAAGGGGCTTATTGCATATAGATTAATAGAGTATTATTATTTCATTTTATAGAATAGAATATGTGGAACCATTAAAAAAAAAATATTCTTCTTTTGCAACATAGTCACCATAAACTTTGTTGTTCATATTATTATATTTTATTGTGAATATTAATCTTATTGTTATTCATAATATTATTATTGTGATTCATATTTGCTTGTTATTCTATGACATCAAACTAGCTAATTGTGGGTTGCACATGCAGAGTATATGTTTTTTATGCAATGTATGCTTCTAATGTTGCTGTTCTTTTTTGTATTATTGATTGCTTATACAATCAATAGTTACCCTATACATTTTACACACTTCTCTCTCCCGTTTCTTCACATGATCCCATAACATATATAGTGTGGCAGGATGGTTGATGACCTTTCTTTTAGCCCTGTGAGTGCTGTTATATATACATAGCACATAAATAGGGCAGTTGAGATATGTGATTACAGAATATCAGATAATGCCCATTCATCATGGATTTCACACGTCGTGGTCTTTGCTGTGAATCTACCCAAGACCTGTTTACCCAAAGCACATGATCCTGTGTAAAATAGCTCAGATTACATGGTGAACTCAAAGAGCGGGGTTATTGATCCAGATCTAAAAAAAAAAAAAAAAAAAAAAAAATCAATTCATGATGGGGTGGGTTCCAAACCCATTTGAATATGTCACCTAAAACCTTAATACCAAAGATTAAAGAGTGATGGCAACTACAGGTTTGTCCTGGGGCTAAATTCCTCCGACTCATCCCTCCTGCCTTGATCTGTGATGGATGGGAAAACCAGCGTTAATGTGTTAGGCAGAAGAAAAAAAAAAGGCATGTGTCTTCCTTAGGAGATCTGATCTCCCAACAAAATGTGTATTGGGTAATTAAGCAATCCTCACTGCATAGGACAGTAAGCAGGCAATTAGTTCCGCATTTCTGGAACAGTTGGCAATACACAAACGTCAAATAAAGGATCCCTAATCCCTCACCCGCTGAGATCTAGAAGCAAGAGTCACAAATATTGGGAAGTTGCATTGTCCTTAATCTAAATGCATCTGTTGAAATGCGAACATTAAGTAAATTGGCCAAGGCAAAAGGTTATCAACAGCTTCCTTTAAAGAATCCCAGCCATACCATGAGCTTATTCACAGCCCAACTGAGATCGGTTTGATAAAAGTATTTTATGAAGATGCGGTTTCAGACAATTAAAGGTACAAGCTTAATAAAGTCTTAGATAGTACTGCTAAAGTTAAATACAAAGTCTTTGGAGATGGGCATTGAAGATCGGAAATTTCTTAAGGGTCCTCAACCTGCCTTAGAGAGTAAAGGATGTTAATGATTTCTTGTAAAAATCAGATGTTTATGGCTTTCCCTGTTTAGGATCTTTGTGACAAGCTTGTAAAATTAACAAACAGCTTTACCCCTTGTTTCGCTGTTAATGATGGTGAAACTTCACATTGAGTTCATATTTTTTATTTTTTTTTTAAAGTGTGTTTTGGTTTTACAAGCACTCGGTAAACAAACACGTACCAGAGCACATGGAGGAAGAACAAACACCTTTCATGATGCATACAGAAACTTTATAAATGTTTACGTCTTGTGTTTAGCTAACGTTATTTCGGTTCTTTATCAGAACACTATAAATCAAAATAAAACTTCTGGTATAGGACAAGTTGATGACACTTGTCAAACTTACACAAGTAAATACATTTGATATTATTACAGGAAATTAATAAAATGAAAAAATGTATAGTTTTGAGGCCGCTTAGAGAGGTTTAATTCACGCTTTCCCAGTATTGTTTGACCCCTTGTTGGAACATGTTATTGCATTGTGGCTGAATAATTGATACAATTCTAATTTTCTTTGGTCCTCAGGGTCTTTGTGTCTTAGCGATCTGCTGTTTGTTAAAGAACCGCAAGATGTAATTGTTTCTAGGAAAGATGGTGTGGTTTTAGACTGCCTGGCTCATGGAGATCCTCCAATCACGGTCAGATGGATGAAAAACGGAATAAAAGTCTCTGAGAATGATCGTGTCTCCACGTTGTATAATGGTTCCTTGTACATTCGGGAGGTCGAAGGCAAGAAGGCAGAGCAGTCCGATGAAGGGTTTTACCAGTGCTTGGCCATGAACAAACATGGTGCCATTCTAAGTCAAAGGGCTCATCTTTCATTAACAAGTAAGTTACTTGGTGTTTTGGTTTCAATTGAGCTGTCTGTCTTGGCATATTGCAGGCTGGATGGACAAACCACCATGGTGGGGTTGTCCTGATTTCTTTAGCTAACCAATCATTAAGGAAAAATAGCTAAAAAGATCACTTTCCAAATCAAATGCTTAACCAAATCTTTTCTTTCAAAAATGGAACAAAATGTTTCATCCTACCTCTTACTATTAAACATTGGGTTGACTGTATGAATATTTATCATCTTAATTTGAAGCAAGGGCTCAGACACGCTGCTATGAATGTCACCAAGGCAACCTTCAGTCTAGGCTTTTGATCATGGTGACGGCCATCTTTAAAATGCTTCATAATCTAAAACACATGGTGACAGCTGTGAAAACCCTTAGGCTGAGGAAAACGGGCAAAACATGTCACTATAGGTTTAATATGTAAGACCTAGTCGTAAGAGAATATTGCTTTATTTTTTCTTTTGTAGGAAGAGATTACTTTGTAAAGAGACATTTAATACGGGGGTTTATTATTTATTCTAATTTTCCATTTGGCCCTTAATTCTTCTCCTTTTGGAAAGCTCCCCAATCAGAAACTGAAATGGTACATCAAAACAAAGATAGACAAAGCTTATGACTGGTAGAGCGCATGTTTTAACGTCCTGTAATTGTTTAGTTACACACCAGCTCAATAGTGAACAAAAAAAATACTTAAAGGTCTTGTGTGGCTTAAATAGGCTCTCCTGAAGCATTTACAATAAATGTTATCCCTATAATTCTGGTTTTTTGTTTGTTTTTTTTTTGTAGTCCATGGCTTC
This sequence comes from Sceloporus occidentalis, assembly GCA_023333645.1. Taxonomy (NCBI): domain Eukaryota; kingdom Metazoa; phylum Chordata; class Lepidosauria; order Squamata; family Phrynosomatidae; genus Sceloporus; species Sceloporus occidentalis. The sequence continues at coordinate 7,346,836 of JALMGF010000037.1, forward strand.
CCAAGAGTAACATCTCCATGTAGACAACCCTTAAGGATTAAACATTTATCCAGGGTTGTAAAATCCATGCTATGAACAAATTGATTTTTTCATTATCCTCTGTTTCCAAGGCAAAGTTGTTTCTTCTGTTTAATATTTGCTCCTGATAACATCTCTTTTCCACAATCGCTGTTAATGTGAGTTCTAAAGTGTTATAAACAGTAGGGGGTAATGTTAAGTTTGAAGGTGAACATGCACCATGAATTGAGTGGGCTGGTCCATATTCTGTACAGAAGATAGCTATATCTACATATGCATATTTTTTACACACCGATGATGTAATGTGTGAATGTTAAGTAGAATACTTAAGTTGCCTGTTCATTGATGCCGTTCATTGATCTTAAATTCTAAAGCTTTTGTATTAAAACATACTCGGCTTTTGTTTGTCACTAAAAGCCAACACGCTCTTTTCTCTCGATTTAGTTTCCTTTTGTTGCGTTTTCTTAGTGTATATTACTAAGGAGTGTTTTTGAGCAATATGTTTCTAGAAATTGTAGTTGTCTTAAGATCAGCCTCTAGACCTTCGTTAAAACTGAAGTTTTAAAAGAAGGATTTTTTTTTTTTTTTCAAAATATTCTGTTGAGTTTTTAAAACGATTCTAGTTTTTGCATAAAGTAAGATTCTTAGGCGGCTGCCGATCAGTCGTGGTTGTATTCTAGCTTTATCTTAAGCCTAATCTACTAGATAAATATCCTGACCCCTTTTACTGATTTGTGGTACACAATTGAATGGCTCAGTCTTAATCACCCATATGGACTTTCTGGGTATTTAAAGTCTGAGGAAAGCAGGACTTCCTATTCCTCAGTCCATTACAATGGATAAACAGGACATTGCTCAATTGAGTTTAAAATCTCGTTGGATGTACCTTTTACCAAACATATTTATAATGCACCCTAAACCTATGCTTGATTTTCCATCTATAACCATATTCTATAATGGTACTCTCTGATGTACAAATGTAATAGTTTGATTCTATGAGAGATGGAGAAATCCTAAAACTCAGACTGTAATGTGGCTGAGATGACACCATTCTCTTTTACTTAATCCCCAATGGAATACAGCTCTATTAGTGAGGTCAGAATAAAGAGCTCATCCCTATCACAGAAGTCAGGATTTGTTATTTCATTCTACCCATTGAAATATTATATGTCAACGTTGAATTGAATGTTGAATGTATTAGTTCGACCTTGGTATTCTACATCTGATTCAAGTCAACAAGCCGTGTGTTAAAGTTATCTAATAATTTATGAACATCACACACATTGCGTGTAGAATGGAGCACATCGCATGTCATTGTATATAATGTGATAACTAAGCATTAGAGATGAATCCACTGCTTTTGAATATCAAATACATTGCTAATCACTTCTTCTAATGAAGACATCAGTTGGGAAGCTCTGAGAATATCCTGAAGCTTTTTTTCACATGGGACAGAATTGTAAACAGGGGGGAAAGGGGCAGTGTGTACTCAGGCTTAACGCATTTTCCTTTTGTTTGTCCCATGTAAACTTTTTTCTCTCTCTAAGTCTCCTGGAGACAACTTGCAAAGGAACGGGAAGTCTCAAGTGAACATCTTCTGCATTAAATACACACAAGCTATGGAAATCTGTGTTGGGGGGGGGGCAAATTTCCATTGGCACAAAGGGATTAAAAAAAAAAGTGGGCAAATGCCAGTGATTGCTTTATCAGCATGTGTGGTTTTTCCAAAATTCAGCTACTTATCAGATTAATTTTTTGTATAGGGAACAATTTCCCCAGCATAGCTGTGATAAACTAATATATGCAGATTATCTGATTTTTGTGTAACCAAGGGTAGTTAAACCAAAACCCGCTAATTTCTAAAGACACCCCACCCCCCCTCCAAAGAGGATTGTGCAACTGAATTAATAGTATCACTGCCATTTATTTATATATTTAGGAAAGAATACAAAGATTTAGCCTCGGTTTGTTTCGGGATGTTTTATGTCGGTACCAGAAAATCAAGATGACTTATTCTTGAAGCTAAACATATTTAACAGGTAGAGATTAGGCATTTTTGTTAGCCCAACAGCAAGTTTGGCATCTTAGCCGTGGACAACAGCGGAGAATCGATAATGTTCTTTTTTTTCCTGTGGTTGGTCAAAGCTGTGAGAAGCAAGATTACTATTGCTATTGTAAAACCATAAAAGCCACCGTACTGCTTTTGAAAATCTGTAGTATTCTTCACTAGTGCAGCAGTTTGAAGGGCAATGGGATTCCGGGATTCTAGAACTGAACTTTGGGAGACAGAGGGCTGTGTAGTTTGAGTAAGCAATTTGTTGCCTTCATTTTTGGATTTCAGAAATCTAGCTAGGGGAAATTGTAATTTGCTGTGCAAAGGGAGAGCCCACTGGGTTAAAAGGTTAGAAACTGGCTGGGGCTGAGGCTTACCCTTCTGATAAAGAGCAGATGACCCTAATTCATTGTCCAGATCTTTCATGTTTCTCCTCTGCTAAGGGTGATTGCCAGGGATTGTTCTATAGGAATGCACAGACTGGAAAGTGAGCAGACCCGCTTTTCTTTGGTATCATTGTAGTACCTTATCGCTTGATCCCAGCGTACTTAGGGGGAAAAAAAGATCCTTTGCAGACCCTTTTTTTTTTCCACAGATACTTAACTGATCAGCCACGCAGGAGAATTGCAATTTCTATTAACCCTTCTTAGGCAAAAGCCACACGCAAAGTTGTGGTAGCTCCAAGAGATCGGAGAAAAAAGCAGCAGTGCCATTCATATGAATTTCCTAAAACTTCTTAGTAAATATCACGCATTTCAGATCTTGTATAGCTCACTGTTTGATATATCGGTCTAATTAGGCACAACACTTTGTCATATGGTTTTGCTGGTTTTTTTTAGGGGGATTGCATCATGTGCTGTTAGTACATGTATAATTGCTTGTAATATATATTACATATGCATATTTAGGTATGTATACCCATTTGGAATATTCTGTGCTAGTAATACTCCTGGGATAGCAGGTATGTTGTGGTATTTTGTCTGTGTTTATTCATGTGTACATATCACAGTCTTTACTTACATCTTGTGTCACTGGAATAAGTTGTTTGCTTGTCTGCACAGGTTTACAGCCAGTGACGCAAAGATACATTGGTTCAGTGTATTGCCTTTAGGAACAGGAGGGGTTTATCCAGTTCAAGCGACAAAGGACAACAGATAGCCCTTTAAACTGCTTTGGAACTACTACAACCGTGATGCCTCTTGGAGATCAGCCAGCCATATGCTATCCAAATACCATGGAGTAACCGTTCCATTAAACTCACACATACCTGTTGGCTACCCCTACAGTGAAATCTGTGAAACAACTCCTTGGTATATATGAACACATTAACAACAAGACTACGTAGACAATTCTTCTCCAGAAGATGCTCAGTATTTGTCTGGCATTTGTGATCCAGACACCACTTTTGTAGCATATATTTTCTTGATGGAGGGTTTCAGCTGGCTTCTATTTTTTTCAGCGACCTGACTTTGCTGAAGAATGGTTTCTAACGCTGAGCAGTTGCCTGGCCAGAGGTCTATTGCCGTGTCCTCCCTTTCAGCAGCTGTGCCTATTGTTCTGAATGCAGAATAATTTATAGCCAAGACGGAGATGAGTTCCATTGAACGTATGTGGGGGGTTTCTTGGTGTGTCTGTTGTATTGCTTTGAATGCTTTACAAATACCGATATAAAAATGCCTTTGAATAAAGAATCTTGAATATGCGGAGAGAACTCATTACTGTAGAAAAAAAAGTTGAATTATTTCATGAGCGTACATATATTTATATGTATGTGTGTATATATATATATATATAATATATATATATATATATATATATACACATATGTGTTTGTCATTGATGAAAAATGGAACAAGATATTCTGAAGAGTTAGTCACATGCTTGGAGAGATACAATACATAATATTAAATAGCCCTTTGGGTATTTTGTGTATATCCTGGGCACACATCTTACAATCCCTGTCATGGTTTGATACATTCAGTACAGATTTGAACATGCTGGGCTACATAACTGTATTTCTGGCCTTAGTGTAACATTCTTGTTTTATGTTGATAATCAGGTTTGGGAAAGTGAAATGGTTGATTGTTTCATGGAGGCTTCTCGATTCTTGAGATGCGTTGGTGAGTCACATAATCAGAGAAACATCTTAAAGGTGCTTTTCCTCCGGCTCGACACCCTTTTTGCACTTTTGGTGCGCCTGTTTTTATGGGCTCAAACTTTCATCTGGTTGATTTTTCTTTTTATATATATTATTGGTATAAATTCTTGTGTCTTTGCCTGTGGTTTACATTTAACTTTTCCCCCCCATGGAGATAGGGGGGTACATATCTTCAAAGTTACTGATCCCTGCATGTTAGCAGGGGTCAGCCATTTATGTTCTCCAAGCTGGGTCAGCTGATCTCACAGTGCATCATCTGGCAGCATGCTAGCGCTATATATATATATAATATGCAACTCAAGTGAATAACACAATGAGCAATCAGGGCATCACTGTCCTTTTAAAGATGGTCTAATTAAGTGCCATCTTATCTCTGAAAGCTGTAGTTTAAATGTGGTGCATTTATTGGCCGACCCCAGGTCTATGCATGTTTTCTCCATGGTGAATAGAAAAGAAAAGAGATATTATGACGTTAATATGAATCTTGTTGCTGAGTGCACCATTGAAAGTACTGATAAAGGATTATTTTAATGAATGAATGAACGGACTGTGTGCATATATTTATGAAATGGATTACCTTCACAAACTCCATGTGTTCATGGTTTGCTCATAGACGCGATACTATGGAAACCGGATAACTAAAACAAGTATATTCTTACTAGTGTAGCCAGAGGATGTGCCATCATATATCAATTTATTTGCCTGGAAAAATTCATAATACTCGTGTTTTAACGATTTAATAGCAGAGTAAATAATTACATGGTATAGAATATATATATATATATATATATATATATATATATATATAAAATATAATAGATTAGCAAAACCCTTCCAGGTCCTAAATAGGTCATGCAGAGATGTACTAGAATAGCTCGAAATGGTCACGGGTGATGGCTTTTGTATTGTCAGTTCCAAGGGGTAATAATTTATGAATTGAGTTATTTAAATTTTTTTCCCATGTAGCGTTTATTTAAGGATAACTAAAGCGTAAGCCGTGTCTTTAAGCATAAAGTAATTCATCAGCTGAAACTACCTACAGCTTTTGCTTTTTGTCAATCAATTGATTTGAACGCTCAGAGATGATATAGTAAACAAATTTCTTAAGCAATACATTGTTAAATTGTTCTGCTTTTGTAAAGTCGTCTTTCTAGAAATACATTAATTATTGCACCTACTGCCTTGGGCTAATCCGAAGCATGCATTATATACGCTTCCATAACTGCTACGCTCTGAATTTGTAAAGCTCCTGACAGGCGTTTATCACTTGGTTCATTAAACTTGTCTTTGACATCCTGCAAATTAATGTTAAAAATGCTTTGGTTGGGGAAACATTTTGCCTGCAGGAGGCAGCTTTTTAGTAAACATTAAGGACTGACACCTGCCCATAACAGTGTTGCCGTTTTGGCTATTATTTGAATTTCCTGAATCTCCAGTACAGGTAGTAACCCCTTTTAATTGCATGCTGTTATATCCTTTGCAATATTTTGGACATCCCCTTAAACGTTTACATTTTCCATTGTAGGTTAAACGAGTCCTGTCTAATTAAGTTATTTAAATTGTATTTTAGAAAACCTTCCCCTAGCAAAGTATGATAGACTTTCATCCTTAAAAGCACCAACACCTAAGCCTTTCCAGGTGGTCAGCACCCTAATGACATGAAACACAGAAACATGGAGTTTGCTGGCAGCTAAGAACCATTCGGCTCATCTAGTGTGTCCTTGTTTCCTGCTTTAAATACGCAGACCTTAATCATTCCTTGGTCTTGTCTTAGATTTAGGATAGCTTTATGTCTACCCTGTGCATGTTTTCATTCCCTTACTGTGTTAATGAATGGGAAGCTGACGGGTTCTCTATTGAGATGATCAGGAAGAGAAAGCATTGGGAGTTTGTGAACAGCTAATATTGTTCTGGAGCATTAAGTAACCAGGCAAACTGTGTTTACTGAAAAACTGCTCTGTTTACAGAAAGAGGGTTTCGCAAACAAAACATAGTTTGCATGATTGGACTGTAAACAAAAACATTGAAAGCCAACAAAGTATTACAAGTGATTGGAAATAAAGCAACAAGAATGCACATGTAAGTCAATATATACAGTAAAAAGAACAATTATTGTTTGTCTCTGCGTAGCATATTACATTAATCAGGTCTATATCACAGTTTTCACTTTGTATGTTCTATCTCCGGTGCTATTTGTGCTAAAAATAACTGAAACTTCAATATGTGGGCAGTTTTAGTATGCCTTTAATATTTTAAACTGTAATATCTTAAGAGAGCAGTGATTTCCTATTCGTTTGCTTCAGAGTCAGGACATGAATGATAGTCTTACACTGTTTTTATTAAGTGCTGTATTTTTGTATACATCTAGTTTGTTTCACGTGGAAGGAAAACGTTGTATTTAGGCATTCATGTTACTGGGATGGAACCTTGAAATTTTGTTTTGTCTGTCACTGTTTTGGAAAAAATAACTGCTGGCCACCTATTAAATGTACTACTGGCCACAGTTTGGTCATATACATGTCAACTGTTGAGATCTTGCCACCTTAAAAGCAGTTACCAGAGGTTTCACATTATACTGTTAAAAATATTACAATAGACTTTAATAGTGCTAGAATTTTGATTGTGCTCTTAAAATAACTCATCACTTCAGAAAAAGAGAGTTTAGACCCCCCCCAGTGCATCTGGTTTCCTGGGACTAGCAGTAAAAAGCCAATAATTTTGTGAGGTATAAAGTGGTTTGCACCAAAAAAATCAATATTACCGCAACAGAGACCCGGTGCAGTTAAAGCATGACAGTGGTGGTCTTGATCGGAGGCTTTAATGGTGGGGTATTCCCTAAACTCTTTACCTAGATAGTAACTGGAATGGAGGATGGCCAGGATTCCTAAGAATAGGTCCATCAAAGCAAATGTTCCATAGGTATAAGTAAGACCTTTGTTTGGTTGTGGCCCCTTGTTCCCTCTGGGTCAAAGCAAAGAGTATACATAGCCGTGTGTTAAAACACCTGCCAAGAACAATGGTCATCTGTGTATTAACACAACCAACTATGAGCACATATCAAGGCTTTTGTTACTGACCTAGTGGACTCAAAGCCTACAGACCACCACAAAGTACCTATTTATCACCATTTATAATAACTATTTTTATAAAAATATCACCCTTGGCTTATTTAGAAAAGGTGATCTCATGACAGGAAATAAAAAAGGGCTGTATGTTATTAAATCATATGAAGTCTAAATTTGAACAAATCATCTGAAAACATACAAATGCTATTCACACGCAAAGCTCATACTGTATATTGCATTTTTATTGTGTGTATGTGTGTGTATGTATGTATGTATGTATGTATATATATATATATATATTACTACAACATTAAGGTTGTTTTTTGTTATAAGGGTGGGTGGTTGAGACAGACACTCGCGCATTACAATTCCATTATAGATTTTTAGTACCATTCTAGGCCTATGCAGAAATCGTTACTGATGAGATATATTGCACAGAGGTTATCCCTATTATGTTTAGAAACAGATGTTAAGGAAATGACTTTCTTTGAAGTGCATTATATGCCATTGCAGCCTGTCGAACTATATTGATTTTTTCCTCTGTTTTTCCTAAAGTGCACCTATGTACAATTGCTACAGGCTTTTTTCACCATCAGATAAAGCTGTTACATTGAAATCGTTGAACTAAGTCTATTCTGGTTTTGGCATACTTCCTACTCTTCTCCATCATGGAATAGAGCCAAAAGTTATGTTAATGGAGAAATTAAGGGGGAAAAGTATGCTGTTGGCAAATGTGTGAAATGACTTGTACTTAAAATCATTGTCCATTTTATCGTCTTTCATTTTTGCACTCCTTTTGGCACAAGGTCACACTGGCTACAATTCAGTATAAATAGTTTTGATGATGCCTGCAATTAAATGTCAGTAAGGAGCAATTGACTAATTCAAAACCAGTGCTAGTGTAGGAATGTTTTGTTTTTATACAAACACCATCATATTCTGCAGCGCTGTACAATGGGAATTTATATTTAAAATTGCTAAATAGCGGTAATAGTTTCATTAATCGCTTTATTTATTATACAAGTTGCAAGTACTGCAGAATATGTATATTTCCATTCCCTATTCCATTCTCCAAATAGATTTGACATTACTTTGCTGGTTTTCTGTAGACAGGTGGGTTGGAATTATTTCTTTTGCACTTATTGTTATGAAGACAAAGCATGGGACAGCACAGGTGGCTCATCCACTAATTCAATAAAGGGTGGTTGATGTATACAAAAATATACAAAATGGGTAATCAGTCAGTAATATTATGGTTTGGCAAGAGCAATCCTGCATATATTGGTAAAGAGATATTGGCTGCAATATAAAGGGAATTAAACAGAGTAACGTTATTTTAGGGAGGCACAGCTCCAAAAGGTATCCCTATTAGTGGTGAAGAGCAATTCTAGTGCAATGTCTGAAAAGCGCTCTTATCGCCATAGCGACCCTGCTCAGTTGACATTCACTGGCTGCTAAGGTGATATTTAAAACTTTGTACCAGCTATTTAGAAAGAAAGCAAAAACTTCACTATGTTTTGCTCCATTAAGCCATGTACATATCTTAATGGTGGTCCCCATATGGTCTTATGCCAGAAAGCTTACTCGGTGAGCTTCAGTGCTCTAGAATCCAAGGAAACCAATATCTTAAGAACTTGTTGAGGGTGAAATACGATGGGCTCTATCGTCTTCTGTGTTTAGGACATACGCAGACTTTTATCTTCATTCACTTCATGGTGATCTGCCCTAAGCTGCTCAATAGCCAGTGATATTTACTTTTCCAAATCTTTGTATGTCAAAGAAATACAGATAAATGCCAACAAATGACCACCTCTCCCCAAAGAAAGACATCCAACTTTCACTGCTGCTTTTTATTTTTAGACTATCTCCAAAAACAATAATATCTAAATTCAATATTTAGTGTTTAACTTAGTCATTGCTGTTTACAACATTCTCTTCAAAATTACTAGATTACAGCCATTTTCTGTGTTGGTTTGACAGTGATTTAAACATTCTTTAGTTTGTCATTTGGTGGAAGGGTAGGTCTTTGAGACTTTTTGGTATATGTCATGCTGGGGAAACTTACAAAATATGATATGATATTTGTGATCCTCCAAATAAAACATGGTTATGTATAAAAGGGTTTTAGCGCAAAGGTTTATTATTTTTTTTTTATTTTTTATTTTTCTCTCCAAGTGAATTTTTCTGTTGATCAGACCATGCTGTTAGTTCGTTACATTGATAAGACCACTTCTTAAAAAGGGCACTAGAATCAGTTTTTGAACACAACCCTACTAGTGCCTTGACAGTGCACCGAAGTGATTCCTTAATAAGCAATGCACACAATAAACAAGCATATTTCCAGGGGCTGGTCTGCTTTTTTAGCTTCCTATCCCAGAAACCATCATGTCCCAAGCTTAAAAATGAGATTTAAATCCCATACCTTTATGTCTTTTGCCCTCTGGGACATGTTATTATATACCTATAATAAATGAGTTGACAAATGCCACATTTGTTACTTGTTCTAGTGGATATTTATGATTTGGTTTTCTATACTATAGGTGTTTGCGTTTACTTTATGTATCCTTTGTTCCTGTGTTGGTGGTTTCACCATTAAGATATTCCTTGGTGTGACATGTTGCTCTAAACTTTAATGGCAGGCTGTTCATGTGTGTGGCTAGCTCCAACTCCATGGACCAGGTTTTAAGAGTCCCTGGGTCATTATCTTCAAGAAAAGAGTCACGCTTTGCATCCTTGTTTTAAATCAGCTTTATTTTTATTGGTATAATTTACAATGGCATTTCACGATTCGCCTTCTTATTTTACTGACATAATAATTAAAGCTATATTTTAACAAGAACTCAAAAAATACCAAAAAAAGCTTTACTAGTAAATATTCATGTAAACTATTTTTGCCCAGTTATGCACATCTCACCCCCAGCTTGCCTCTCTGTCCCAGAAATGCATATCAGGAGGGGTATAAGGCATATCAGGGGACAGAGTGGCATATAGGAGGTATAAGGGGATATCTCCTATATGCCACTCTGTCCCCTGATATGCATTATACCCCTCCTGATATGCCTTATAGCCCCCTATATGCCACTGATATGCCACTTTGTCCCCTAATATGCCACTGTGCCCCCTGATATGCCTTATAGCCCCATATATGCCACAGTGCCCCGATATGCCACTGTGCCCTCCTGATATGCCTTATAGCCCCCTATATACCTTTACCCTTGATATGCCACCATGCCCCGATATGCCTTTTACCCCTATATGCCACTGAGATGCCACTGTCCCCCCTGATACACCTTATAGTGCCTTCATGCCACTGTCCCCCCTGATACACCTTATAGCCCCTTTATGCCACTGTCCCCCCTGATACGCCTTATAGCCCCTTTATGCCACTGTGCCCCCTGATATGTCTTATGCCCCCCCGATATAAGAAAAACTGACATCACTAAAATTGTTTTTTATATTTATATTTATTAAATATAGACAAAAAAAATACACAATACAATATAAATATATATAAATATATGGACAATAAATAAAATATTATAGACATAAAAAAAACCCACAAATGCACATAATAGATCCCGCAAAAATTCTACCTGCCCCACCAGGGGTTAATATATCAACAGAAGAAACACAGGGCAAATGAGCATAAAAATAAAGATAATACTTACCCAGTGCTGCTTACTTGTCCTGTTTTTCTTCTGTTGATATATTAACCCCTGGTGGGGCAGGTGGAAGTGGCAGCGAGATGAAGTACCGGAGGTTGCGCACATCGCCCACTTAAATCCAAATCCCCTGCAGGCGCTGCAGCGGGACCTGGATCCTCTCCGGCAGCCGGTAGGGGTCTGTGTGATGCGCGCAGACAGCCGCTTCTCCCCTCCGCTTCCGTTGGGGCTTCCATGATGGAAGCCGCACCGGAAGGTCACATGACGCCGGGTTCAGTAATAGAGGCCCTGGCGGAAGTGGAGGGGAGAAGCGGAAGGGGAGAAGCGGAGGATGTCTGTGTGTTTTGCACAGACCCTCACCGGGTGGCAGAGAGGATCCAGGTCTCCTGCAGCTCTGCGGGGGGTCTGGATTCTACAGTTATAATCCGATCTCTGTTTGAGATCGGATTATAGAAGGACGGGAGTTTTTCAGAGCGTTTGCTCTGAAAAACATAATTTTATAAATCGATAAAAATCGATTCAACTAATCGATTATGAAAATCGTTGACAACGATTTTCATAATCGATTATCGATTTTATCGATTCGTTGTTGCAGCCCTAGTTATAAGCTAAATGTATATCTAATAACTCTTTAAGTATGATTTCATTGAAAACCTTTCTATCGTTATAAGCAATTTCTTCTCGAGTACGTACATACATACAGTCTAACTACTAATCATGCTATTCTGGGGTTCTTTCTATCCATCACTCCTTTCTTGTGGCTTAATATCCTTTAATGCTATATACGTAGATTGGAGCTCAGTTATTTTGGTGATGTAGTTAAAGCTTAGTTAGACTATATGACATGTGTGATACAACAAACAGTAAGGTTCCCCAATCAGGAGGATATCTGAGAAGAGAACAAGTAGACTTCAATATGGGCATCTTCATTGACCCTTGGGCTACTGCAGTGGTCTTTTCACACGGGTTACAATAGTTTGACCCATGGTCAGTCCCTGAACCTTGGTAGACGTCTCAGCTAACCATCGCAGACACAGTCTGGCAGCTGGAGATTGATTCATTTAACTGTCCAGCCCCACATTCTTCTGTCAAGAGCTTGTCAAAAAGACAAAACAGCCCTATGGAGAGCTATTCATTTTCTTAAAATGGAGGAGATGCATTATATGATTGAGTGGATTACTTTTGGGTCAGAAGAACCCTCTTCATTTCTGTGTTTTAATTTGGCTCGCAATCAAACAAGGATTAAAGCAATAACTAGAAAATGTTTGTTCAAGGATGGGGCAAATTATTTCAGCTCTGTTAGGACAATACCCTACTTTCCAGCTCTGGCCTCTCGACGACCAGTAATTCAGGAAATGATCGAGGGTTTTTATAATTGTTCTATGGAAGGGGGAAAAAACCTTCAGTGTTGGAGAATGGATAGTATGTGAACTGTTGCATCATTAAGTCACATTGTTCTCTCCTGTTTTAAATTCCCTGTAATGAGAAAATAACTTTTTTTTTTTTTTAATGCTTTGCAAATCTGCTTAGCATTGACACTTAGCAAAATATTGTTAAATGTCCTGCATACCAGTTATACCGCTCCAGGGCAGCTCACAGTAGGTATTTCCTAGTTTAACAGTAGGATCGAATATGCTCAGATTCCTTCCACAAAATGAATCCCCTTGTGGCTCATAGCCTATGGTTAATGACATAACTTAGATATGGGTCAGGCCTCTCAAGTGTTCCACACTCAAAGAAAAATGTAAGAAGACATCTGATCTATGAATGGAAGTTAAGGCACCCTCCTTCTCCTCATGATCTGGTATTTGAAGTGGTGGTTTTTACTATAACATCATTTTTTTCCCTCGCCTATACTATTTCACTGCCTGTTTGATGATGGCTAACACACAGGTCGTACAAGAGGCCATCCTCCCAAAAAATAAAACTAGGAATCTACACGTATACAACGATGCTCATTTCATCTTTCTCTAATAAAGTAACCAATGCAAATAAAGGACAGGCCGGAACTTTTTTTATAATATATAATCATTTTGAAAAGACCTGCTCTATGCTCCTTAACTTGTTGATAATACCGTATATAAATACATTTTATCATTATAAATTCTGCATAAGCAATTTACTACTCCTTTGTCGCACATTTTTGTTTTGTTGTCACCTCAGTGGACGGGTTAAAAGGTCCAGGCAGTATTTCTAAGCCGTAGGAATAACCCTTTAATTTCTGTTGAAATTATAGTCCCCAGTGCGGCTGCTTTTAGATCTGTCCATTAACATCACAGTCATGCTGTGTTAAAATGTAATTTAACTCCACAGCAGGCTAGTGACTGGGCATAACAAAGGCAGGTTGCCTCCCCCAGGACCTGAAATATGATAAGTGCTAATATACAGTAACTTTAGGAGGACCCTTGTGCTCCGTAACCATCCTTTACCGCAACGGACATCCTACTCCCCTAAGGCCTCATGCCTTTAAAAAAGGTCAGGTAATATTATCTTTAATAATTAAAATCCCAGATAGGCTGATCTGCTACAGAAGGACAATAATTATCACACACAATACACATACATTTGTCTGTTTAAACCTATGTGTTTTGTGTTTTATATGTGTTCGATATTTTTTTTTTTTTCCCCCTGGTTGAGTTTTATTTTCAGCCTCATTTTCATACTTAAAAAAGCACTCCAGCCTCTCCATGTCAATTTGCATGAACTGCATTGCATTTTACTTTAGGAGAATCAGTGCAGACATTCTGCTGAATGCAGAATGTGTACCGCAGTATGCTCTGTGGAGCCCTCATTCAAGTCGATGGGATGCGAGTTCTCACTTCTCAGTGAAATCCATGAGAGTTGGAGAAGCCAATCACATGTATACTGTCTTAACTCTAGATTCTAAGCTTGTTTGAGAAGGGCCCTCCTCTCCTGTTGTTCTGTAAGTCAGATTTTTATGTTATATTCTGCACAGCGCTATGGAATATGATGGCACTCTATCAAACAATAAATAACAACAACTCTGGCATACATGCAGTTGGCCACTGCTTTAGCAGGAGTACTACTGATCGTGTGCAAGATGTTTACATACTGATGCTTTCTGGTTTGAGTAGAGACAGCCAGGTGAGTGGGAAAATAAGTCAGACTTCTTCTTTTCCAAGTCAGAGAATGCATGCTTATATGTGCATGTAGTAAAATCCATTGGAGTCCATGTAAAACGCACTTCAATTTATATTCAAAAATACAACTTTAGGGACTAGTTCTTTAAAATTCACGCTGTTCATGTTAACCGTGTATTACAGTGCACAGTATGGAATATTTGGAGCATGGGATGCTAATTGACTTTACTGAGCTACTATTAGCAGGGCAGTTGATGGAAGCTGTTGCCCAGCACCAGGTGATAAAAGTGCATTCATGGTACGCATCCTGTTAGTTTAGTAACCATGCGTTTTTCACACCAGACCTTTCGTGTGCATTACTGAGTACAGAGGAAAAGGGCAATGCTAAGCTCCTGGCTCTAGAAATAATAAGCGTTAAAATGCATATCATTCCAGTCAACCGTCTGCCTTTGTTTAGATGAAGACACCAGCCCTCTGCTGATGAAATATGACCTACATGTTTCTTTTACATATATAAACTGTAAATTGTTTTGATATGGCTTATTCAAAGCATTATATTGAGTTTCCAGCTGGCCCGCATCCAGGTTATCATACATCTAGTCAACAGTGACATAGACCTTCTGCCAGATGAATAGTGCTAGTTCAATTCCAGTGCATACGGTGCTCGCGTTAAACAACAAGCTGCTCTTTTAGGCCCACTAAGACTACAGCATGTAATTAACTCACTGCTGTGCTTTCTGTCTTAAGCATATTTAGGGATATATTGATGGATTTAACCTGGGATAGTTATAGAACCCAGTTATCTGTCATTAGTATGCAGTAATTGCTTAGAATAGATACAGGGATTTACTGATACGCAGCAGCCCACAATTTAGCAGTTGTAACTTATAATTTCCACAATACAGAGCAATAGTGATAAAAGTTCAGAATTATTAGAGACAGTAGCTTGTTTTGTTATTCAGGGTTATTTAGTACTCTAAATTCATGGCCATAGATCTGGGAATTTTATGCCCCATTCATGCATTCTGCTTTAAAGGATTCAGGACTTGGACAGAAATTCTACTACTTGTTAATTAGTCTGATCTTGGTAAGAATCATCTGTATGTACTTACCTGTGTGTGTGTGTGTATAGAATTTATTTTACAGTGTACAGGTTTTGGTCATTTTCATTTAAATGAGCAAGTTAAGTCCTCCGTCATGGTAATTTTGTGTTATCACCTGGGAAATGTAGTCAGCCCCTTTTGTCAAGCAGTTTGAAGTGGGTGTATTGTATCTCCTGCACGTGCTCCCAGATCTATCCTCAGCCAGATCTATTAATGATGCAGTGTTTACTAAATGAATAAAACATGGCATATATAGGCTTAACGTTCCTTTTGAGGTGGGTGTTCCCAGGCAATTATGTTAAATAGACTCTAAGGCAATTTGGATTTTGTGTCTTTGTATTTATTGTGTTGGCGTACTGACTTTTTCTAAAGACCGTTCTAAGATTATTCTGATTCTATAGGAATAACTTGTATCGCTCTTTCCAACACATTTCCCATGTATATTTGGCCTAAGGACATTCATTTCTTGGTTTAAGCTATATTGACAGATACACATTCCCATAATACAGCATCGTCGGTATTTAATTACTGACTAAAGGCACAATAGTAAGGTAAGGACACCAAAACATATATTAAGGGTAAATAGTGTTAAAATATGAAAATTAGGCATTATTTACAGGTTCAGACCAAATGTTCAATCGCAAGTCTCTGTAACAGTATGCCGACACATTGTATACTAAGTAAAAGTTTATGGCTTGAAACTAAATGTTATGTCAACACAAAATAGTTTACACAACATAGTTAACACAAGTTAACAAATAACAAAAAAAAAACTAAGACATTAGTTTCTTTTGTTAGAACAAAGGCAGAGTTTGATTGCAGTTAGAAATGTATTTTGTGGGTTTATAAATTGGAAGCCTTCCTCCAAAACTTTTTTTTTTGGAAAGCAAAAATTGGCTCATCCAAATTCCAAACATTTCATCCCAAGACTGAGGAACTGGAAACCCGCAGGTAAATAGACCCTCGTTGTTTGCAACATCTGCTTTGGGCACTGTCAGAAACGTTCCAGAAAGTGTATTTAAAGGTAAAGCTCTTAAAGCTGAGCATTGATAGTATTGCTATGTAGTCAGTATAGTATTAAGTATTGGGCATTACTGCATTTAGTAGGAAGATGTTAGATGAAGTTTTGCAGAAGAGTCCCTGGTTTTATAAACCCAACTTATAGAATGGTGGCCCATGTTAAAAGTGAATCCATGCATGTGGTCTATAGTTTTCAAATAAAATGAAAGTGTTTGACGGCTGCTTTGGCCCATGGCCACATGAAAGTCATGTTTTGACATATTTTTGGGAGAAATGCACAAATGGAACCAACCAGAAATTTAAAATATTTAAATTCTTTTAAGGCAAGAATAAAACCATCAGATTGTAAGACAAACCAGTGGATATTACTTGAAAGAAAAAAATAACTTTTTAAGACATGAACACAATTTTTTTAATGTATGAGTCATTGAAAGTGATTCTCGAGCCATCATGTTCACTTTAATGCATATGATGGTTGAGTGGTCTCTTTTCTGGTGTCCGCCTTGCAAAAGCGGTATGTGTGGACATTCACCATTGGTGTGACTGGTATTATAAACGTATAAATCACAAGATTCGCTAGCACATAAGGATTATTCTAAGCGGCATTAAAAGAATTTCATATACTCGCAGTATTTTCATATATTTGACGATATAATTGGCTGATAAAGCTGCTTAAGCCCAGCAGGAATTCTGTGTGGTTTTCATGTGACTGCTTAGCTGCTTATACAATTATATTCTTTATGGAATGGCATCATGCCATGGTAAAAGGTATGTGTAGGATTAACACATCACATACATGGGCAATCCCTTGGCAAAGTGCTATAAGAAATATCTATGCATAGCGGTTAACAGCTGTTGTCAAACTACAATTGGAATCTACCTCTGACAGTAAAAGCTGAGTAGACGCAAATGCTGAAGATTTACAGAGGATGATGGGGGTTGTTGTCATGGAAAGAGGAGATGACTCTGGCCTTGGCGACCACACAAAAGCAACAGATTTTAAGATGTCTAATTCAGATTTCTACTGACTTCTATTTTTTTTTTTTCCTCCTTATTTTTCTGTTTGGAGGGCTCATAGGGAACTGCCTGCAAAATGTATTGGTATCTGCGGGGCATATTTGTGGCCAAATACTGCTGCCAGGCTAAGAGTTAATCTCAGATTCTCATCTGGGATTCTGCAAAATGTGAAAAGCTCAAATCACTCCCTCGCTTGCAAACCGTGATACAAACTGTCTACAGCAGCTTTCATTACAAAACAGATGATGCTTATTGTGTGTACAGAGACATGCTATACTTATTCTCCGTTCACTTGTGTGCTAGTATGGCGTGTCATTGCCAAAGCAAATGTCAAAAATTGTCACTGCAACTCCAATTTCAGTTAGATGTAGAGCTATACGAGGCTGTCGGTCACGGTAACGTGAAAGGGATGCTCCGCCAATGATGTGTGCTATAAAGTATTGTAAGCTTGCGAGCAGGGCTCTCTCCACCAAATGTATCGGTTTGTCTTAGTCTGTCAATTCTTGTCTTGTCATATCCCTTGAATTTATGTATTGTATTAAGCGCTGCGTAAACTGTTGGCGCTATATAAATAAAGGATAATAATAATAATAATAATAATATCGTAGCTGAGATTACCGTCGATTTTCATGCAAATACATAAAGAAGTTCATCAGAATTCCATCAATGCGTTTGCTCTCCTTCCCGTGCCCCAGCTATTTGCCTTCTAGGAGATGCGTTCCAGTGTACGTTTTACTCTCCGCCATCCAACTCCAGCACCGTCTTAAATGAGTTCCATGGGGGTCTAACAAGAGCCCCAGCATGCATGAGCAGTAAGTTCCTGTTGATCGCCATGAGGCAGCCAGTGATTGGCTGCTTAAAGCAGCCAAATCTAGTGCAAAACGCAGCTAAAAGAATGCATGGTAAAGTTCCTGCGACGTATTTTAATGATTTATCGTTGGTGGGGCACTAAACTTTCCCTTTTAAAGACAGTATACAACAATACAATCATATACAACATGAAATAATGTGTGTTTAAAGATGAATATTTTTACATATAGGGAAACCAGGTAAAATCTTTAAATGTTTTACTTGCCTTTTTTAATGTAATTTTTGGGTGTAATATACTGTGCATATTTTTACAGTCTCATTTGATCTTAGTTGACAGGTTATTTGTCATCTGCCACCTAAGTAGATACCAGATACATACTTACATTTATCTCACAATGCTATTTGTGTGCTGTATTTACCATATAGCGTTTTATAAAAGAAAAAACAGCAAACAAATGTCTATTTTCTCTTTAAAATATTTACTTTGACTTTCCTTGAATAGCAGCTTTCTAAATGCTGATATTGATTCAAAGGTCAGCTACCAGATTCATGCCCCAAACTAGGGAGCCACGTATTCAACTATAACTAGTATGAAAAGGGGCAGAAGAATAAGTAGTATTGGGGGTTAAAATTGTCTTTGGGTATCAACATTTTCAAAACTTAAAAACATAGTACATAAATTTATATTTCATGTATAGGCCTCTAGAAGAAAAATCCTTGTTTTTCTTGGGTTCCTGTTTGATGGGATGTGTTTTGTTTTTTTTGTACCCCCTCCCCCCCCCCCCATGTTACCCTTTGCACTCTGACCTTGTAATTACTGCCATGTGGAGAGAAGTGTTAAGCTGGTCATTTGAAAGTTGTCTTCCTGTCAAGGTTGCCTAGACTGTTTGGGAGCATTTAACCCTTTAGGTGAGAGGGACATGCAGTATATTGCTTTGAAGTACTTTGCATGAACCTCTGCCATAATTCAGCGTGTTTATTGTAGGGCAGATGTTGATTCAACTTTCAAGGAGCAACTTTAGGAAAAGAGCAGATCATAGTTTTACGGTTCCGATTGATAATGACCACATGTGAAGTGTGAATTGCCCTCTGTCCAATACTTGACAACCTCCTCCCCCATCTGGAACACCAACAGAAAGAATCAAGAGGAACAGCATCCACAATAAGTTGTCTTCATATAATTTAATACAGTTTGATTACTCCTACGTCCTGTTGTGGGTTTTTTTTTGGGGGGGGGGCATTTTTTTTGTTGTAGATCTAGAACAAGAACACATTTTTTCCGCTTTACAAATCCTAGAGTCTGTCCTGTGGAGGCATTCATTTGTTTCTGTAACAGATTTGATGGTTTGTGACACACACAGTGATACTATCCCATGCGGGTAATAAATCATTTAGACTTTACTGATAAAGTTGGCTGTAAATGTAATCTAGCCACAAAGATCGTTTACATTGCTGTCTCCTGGATGATAGCTGCTGTCTCTGATTCATGCAGAGAACTTGTTTTCCAATAGTGGCTATGCAAGCTTTATTATTTATTAGCTTATGTATCAGTATAATTGTATTAACATATTTTTTTACAATTAAATCACAAAATGATTCTACATAAATAAAGGTCTTAAACTCAGCCATGTATAATTTATGCTCCTGCTGACACCAATACATAACAGAAAAAACATGTTACGCTTCGTTGTTAACAATGGGTAAAATCTATTGAAATTAGAACGTTCTGCTGGTTTTGCAGTATAAATACACGTTAAAGACACATGGAAGTCCATTTAAAAAAAAAAAAAAAAAAAAAAAAAGTCTAGTTTTGAAGTTGGTACACGTGTGATGTTCAGTCAAGTCTCCTGTAGCCATGCCCAGCGGAGCATCAAACACATGGATTTCCTTGATCTTCATTGTGAACTGTGACAAGGCAGACTTTTGAGAGCACTTATGTACGTTACGAAGGCGCTACCTACTTTTAGTGATCTCCATAGGGTATCCGTGTGTTTTCATGTGCCTTGGGGCATTGGCTGATTAGTCACTGGATCTGATAGTGGAGGAGAGAAATGTATGGCCTTACTCGCATAGATGACATAATACTCCTTTATCTGATCTTCATTCACTGCTTGAAGCTGCCAAGCTGTGGCAGGAACACACGCCTGCTGAATTACTTTCTACATGTGGTCAGCGGGGCTTCATTAGACTGAAACTTTTGTGTGTGAGCTGGCTAGTGGTAAGTATGGTGTGCGTGTGCACTGGCAAGAAGGTTGTGCTCTGGCCAAACACATCTGCAAGCTAAGGGAGTCAGGGTCATGGAAGCTGTGCAAATATATAGACTCTGATGGATCCCTCTAAACCTTTGCCAAAGTTGAAAATATTAATTTAAAGGTGGCACTTGACTATTAAAGTGCTGGGTTGCCCATTTAAACACACTTGGAAGTAGCACATTGTAGAAATTAACCAAGTTTTGGCTATAGACCCCAAAGTGGATTTGTACGTTGGCAGGAGTGACGGTATCCAGAATGTGGAAATATATAGCATGTCAGTTTAGGGGGTTATATAAAAGGGTCAGTAGCATATCTATAGGGTGGTGAGAGGTGAGGCTGCGCCGGGTGTACAAAGCAGGAGATGCAGCACCAGAGAGCCGGACTGACCTCCCCTGGGGCCAGTCTTTATCGAGTGTGTGCTACATCCAGGCACTGTGAGCACTGGTCTGGGTAACAGATGAGAAGAGCTGGTTGGGAAGATCACAATCTCAACATTATGTGCGTGCAAAGTCTGGCGCTCCAGATCTCTGCTTTGGTGCTCCCTAAGCACTACAAGCCACCGATTGATGCCGAGCCCTGGGATATGATGTCATATCCTGCCCTGCGCGACCATAGCTCTGGAAATGGTATATTGAGGTTAATGCTACTGTCAAACCAACGTCATGTTCCTATACCCTCAGCTATGTTACCGACACCGTCTGTCCCCAAAAAGTCTACTTTTTATCTTTAAATACATTGGACTGCAGTCCAATTGGGCTGGGGTTTGGAGCGGTCATGTAAGCAAGGTCATAGAAGAACCTACATTATATCTTCCACTCATCCTTCTACCTACCTGACCATGCATTACTCTTAAAATCCACTTCACATGATATGAGTTAAGATGTGTCAAAAAGCAACTATATGGTTTTATGGTTTTCCTATTGCTACGCACATCTGTGTGGGTACAAATGCAGTTGTTTCAGATGTTACTAAGTGAGGCAATTACCTTTTTAACACGTGTAAAATAAAAATAGGCTAGCTTGTTATTGATTATTTTATAGCTGAAATTTACGTTAGCCAATATTTAGCAGTTTGAACAAAGTGCTTTTTAGATCTTGACACTGCATTTTCATTGTAGATATGGCCCCTTATGATCACGCAGAGTGACAATATAAACCAAGAAATTGGAGATAGAGATAAATACTAGACTATAGATTAATCTAGGGGGATATCTTAGTACAGTAAAGTACATTATTCAGAACTGGAAGGGGCATCACAGCACCAACTTTTATGATCGGCTAACTCATTAACTGAGCTGCCGGAAACATGGTTAGCGATATTGCTTGCGATACACCAGCGTATTTACTTATTATAAGGTACTTATAAGTACTCATTGAGCAAGTTTTTCTTTTTCTTTATTTTAATGCACATTATTGTGGCCACTGAATCTTTTCCTGTTTGTTTCAAATTAAATTTCAAATACTGATACGGAGGATTTCAAATAAGGGACGCCTGATGGTGTGGCTTTGTCAGTAGGCTTATGAATCAGCCACATGCACAGAACTAGTAACTTGGGACAGCAGGACTTGGCTCCAAAATCAGGGAAGTTGGGATTTTAGTGTACAGTATATATGATCTGGCATGGCCGAAACTGAACCCCATTGGCAGAGTTTGGAGACATCTGCACACCGACTTATGTGTGAATAGATTGTATTTAACACACAACCCCATGAGACCCATACATGCAAAGTGTCCTTTGTGGCGTGTACCTGATAACTATTGATGGACTAGTTGTTCCACAAATGTAACCCTTTTGAAAGCTAGGGTCTATGAGAAACATGCTGCATTAGCATCACAGTGTTTAACCTTATAGCTTTCGAAATACTAGTAGTCTATAGAGCCTGTACAGTATTTTCAGAAGCTCATGTGGTTTGCACCTTAACACCTTGTCACGCAATAGCTGGTGTGGTTTTTGGCAGGTTGTAAAAGCCAGGAATTACCCTAGAATAAGAAGGAAAGGGTGAACCTGCCATAAAAAGACAATTAGATTTACGACGTTGGGGAGGGGGTTGTTTTCATGAATAACCCAACTCTCTTTAGGGCTTTGATGTGGGTGCTTTTTATTGTCCGTTTCCCTTAACACTACATTGCTTTTACAGTTTGGAGTTTAAATTGACATTAGCACTTGCTCACAATGTATAATCACAGAGTGATCCTTAACAATAGAAGCAATTATCCTAGAAAAAAACATATAAGCTGCAAACAATAACATTGTAACCCAGGAAAAAAAAAGAAATGGGTAAGGAGAAAAAAAAACCAATCATAGTGCACTTACGCATGGTCACTGTACAAAGAAGAACTTATTGCAAGAGACTCATTGTCGCCTAATCAATTATCCAAAAGACATGAAAAAAAGAAATGTTCTGTCTCATCAGAAATTAAATACGGTGCATGAAATTTCCATTTCAATTATTATAAAATAATTTTTCTCAATCTTCTGAATCTTTATAGCACTGAATAATTAGAATTACTTTACTTGTTAACTTGCTAATTAAATCAGGATTGACAGAAAATTTAAATGAATACAAGTAAACCCTGAATATTCTTGTCATTGACAAGAAATTCTCAGGAGATACATTGTATGAGCAGATTAGCCTGTAAGTAGATGTCAAGGTGCTTTTCTATCCATTGTGCACACAATCTATACTATAAGTGCATCAGTGAGAGGCAACAATTGTATTGCTATATGATTCTATAAAATTAATCTGTAGAAAGTATGCAGGCCTACCCTTGTCTCAGACACGACCGTCTTCAGAATTGTTGATTTACAGTGATTTTGACTTGCATCAGGCATTATTTAAAATGTTGATTTACTCAATGTATCAGTTTGTCTAAGTCTGTCAGTTCTACTTTTGCCATTCCCTTTGAACACTGTATTGCAAGAAGCACTGTGTAAATTATTGGTGCTATATAAATATATTTTTTCTCTTATACATATATTTAACTTTTTTATATATATATATTTAATTACGGTTAGCGAGTTATGACATGAATATTAAAAACGCAAACAAAAGAAGACAGAGTAAAGAATAATGCCTGTAGAAAAACTAGTGTACAGGAACCTTGGTATCTAATTTATCTCATCTGGATGGCCATGTGCTGCTCGGCCTTACTACATGTGCTATAATTTGGTTTATATCCTATTCTTTTATTATTTTTTATTATTTTTTATTGAGGTATGTCTGCGTTTGAAGAACAACCTGTCTCTGTTGAGGTCCAAGAAGGGGGTGTTGCACGCTTTTCTTGTAAGATAACAGCCAATCCCCCTCCTGTCATTACCTGGGAGGTAAATCGCACAGCTTTGCCACTCGCCATGGACAGGTATGTGCCTTTTTGGTATAGATTATTTATACACACACATACATATATATAAAATTCTGTAATGTGTGGCAATGCTAGTATTCCTTTAAGTGGATCGATCACTTTTTACAATTTGTTAGACTAAATAAACCAATGGAATGGTGCTTATGGATTAAAATAAGCAATTTATGTTTGTTAAAAGCCCCCAAAACTTCTGTATATACCAAAGGAGCAGCTATCTTAACTTCCTGTTCTCAGAATTTGGGCATTTATGTCTCCTAATAAGTTATTTCTACCTTTTATTAACATAAAGCTTGTCTTTGGTTGAATTTGATTGGTTCTGGCAATACAAATGTAGTCGGTATTCTAGTTTGCCACCAATTTCATCCTTTGTTAAATGAGATAATGTCTTAACTTTTAACCTATAATGTATACAACAGTTAAAACAATTGAAAACCATTACTTGTTGTAGTACTTTTTATTACTAACATTGTTTACGTCCATAGTGATGTAATTCAATGCCATATTATGGCAATTTCAAAGAATTCTCTTTTTGCTTGCCTAAACCCTTTATGGTAGATGTATTCTAAATAGTACATTTTATATTTCAAAGGATTACTGTGCTGTCAAAAGGAGTTCTTCAAATCTATGGAGTCACCAAAAAAGACTCTGGGAACTACAGATGTGTAGCTACCACAATAGCCAACCGGCGGAAAAGTGCAGAGGCTGTGTTGATTGTTTCTCCAGGTGTGTTTTTCTATATTTGTGTGTTTCTATATATTTGAGTAACACATGTTGGGGAAAATGTGAAATGTATTCTGAAGAACTATAAAGCATTTCCACCAGCTACAATAAATATTTAAAGAACACCCACTGTTTTTTTTAATTACTAGTATCAGATTCCAAAAATACGCTAGGTTATGTTTTAAAATAGTACTAGTATTTGAATAATGTTTTCAGACAGCTGCATATTACCTATTTGTATGTGTTTTAGCTCTGTTATCTTGGCTCAATCTACTAGACAAACACTTGGACTTATCGTTTGGTCTGCGCTAAACAATAGAATGGCTAATTGTTGAATCAGACAGTCAGATACTCTAATTGCCATAAATACTCAGCTCAGTGTGGGGTTTGAGCAGGGAAAGTCGCCCTAAATATCACATGGCTGACAACAATGGCAGCCCCCAGGTCTGCAGTTAATTGGAAAAAAAAGGAAAACCAGGTTTTTGTCAGTACCAACCTACCTTATGGTGTAGAAAACTAGATTTAATGCTCAAGGAGATTTATTTCCCTGTAGGACTTTGCCTTTAAAACTAGATTGAGCACCATAACTGGGTGTTTGAATGGGTGATCTGTTGCCTGAAGACAGTAGCGTACCTAGCACAGTGGTAGGCCTACACCACATCAATGTTTGGCTTAGTATATAATGACAACTGTTATCCTATACCACCGTCAAATGTTTGCCTCAGTATATAAAAACAGTAATGCTGTACCACCATCAATGTTTGCCTCAGTATATAATAACAGTTATGCAGTACTACCGTCAATGTTTGCCTCCGTATATAATGATAGCACTTATGCTGTACCACTGTCAATGTTTGCCTCAGTATATAATGATAGCAGTTATGCTGTACCACCGTCAATGTCTGCCTCAGTATATAGTGATAGGTGTTATGCTGTACCCCTGTCAATGTCTGCCTCAGTATATAATAACAGTTATGCTGTATCCTTGTCAATGTTTGCCTAACAATAGAAGCTATGCAGTTTTAAAGTGGGGGGGCACATACAGGATCTGCCCCAGGTGCCAAAAACTCTAGGTACGCCCCTGCCTGAAGATAATACTTAATAAACAAATGCTACTTCTCTCTAAGCATTGGTAACTTGGGCTAGAGAAATAATGTTAGAGCAAGTCTTATTGAGCATTTGCTTCATTAGCCCAACTTTGTCTCCTGGAGGTTTAAGGATATTGTATGATATTTAGGTACCGCAGACTGAGCTGATAGCTTTATAGCAAAACCTAGTTAGTCTGATCCTCACAGACCTGAAAGAGTCACACAACCCAGTTATTTTATTGCTTTGCCACTGGTAAGCAAGTGTTGATTGGCTTGTTCGGCAGACTGCAATAAGAGTAAATCTTTAAAGTCACTTGAAAAACAAAGGAAAGATGTTATGGCACTAAAAGAGATGAATTGTTATAGCATCTGAGTGGCCCATAAAGCAACACCCATCCTTTTAGGGAATGGAAAATTAACCAAAGACAGCAAACTTGCTTTATTCTTGTAAAAGGGTATTCTGGTTACAACTTGCTCTGTATATTTTTTTTAAAGCCACAGAGATTGGATCTTTCCAGAAACCCATCATCATTGCAGCACCTCAAAACACAACTACCTCTATTCACCAAACAGTTACTCTGGAGTGCATGGCCACAGGAGTTCCAAAGCCAATCGTGTCTTGGAGTAGGCTGGGTAAGAAAACATTTTTTATGTAAAGGTGACGGCGATTGCTTCAATAAAGATATTAAAGTCTAATCGCATACCATAATTCATTTTCTTCTAGACCATAAACCCATTGATGTCTTCAACACACGAGTTCATGGAAATGGGAATCTCATTATATCAGACGTGAAGCTGGAACATGCAGGAGTCTACATTTGTAGAGCTACCACACCAGGAACACGCAACTACACGGTGGCTATGGCCTCAGTGACAGTCCAGGGTATGTATCGTGATAGTGCTGGGTATGTTCAAATATTGGGGGCAATTTAATGCTGTCAGCATTGGGTAAAATATTAATAAGAGAATAAGGTTGTGCAAAGAGCTGAATGCGTTGTTGGTGTCATTTAAGCTAATGATATATATATATTTTTGTCTCCTTGAACAAACAGCTCCCCCTTCATTCATAGAAAGACCTGAGAGTTTGACGCGACCACGAGCAGGAACGGCCCGCTTTGTGTGTCATGCCGAAGGGATCCCTGCTCCAAAAATCTCATGGCTTAAAAATGGCAGAAAAATACATTCTAATGGTAGAATAAAAATGTATAACAGGTAAAAAAACACATGCCACAGCCAATAGCTTTCACAGAATGCTTGTTCACATGGTGGTCTGGCACGGGATGGAAAACTTAATTGGTACTCAAAGGGTGAAGGTTGCTTTCTCTTTTTTACATTTTTTTATTTTAATATTTTCCTATGGAAATATTCACAAACAAATGTTACATTGGCATGTCTTACATATACCAAATTCTCCTTGGATTGGAGACAGAAATATTCACTTATTATGCCCCTATAATAAGCATCTGCTTATTACTCGGCTCTGAAATAGCTTTATGCGGTGGCCTGGTATACCCAATGTATCAGTTTGTCCTAGTCGGTCACTTCTACTTTTGTCATGTATTGTATGAAGCACTATAAAACAAGAGATGAAAAATAATGAAAATTGGATGATGGAGTAAATACATTTAATTTCTTATATATATATATATATATAATATCCTACTGGGGCAGTTAATGGTGTATGAATGACATCCTCTTCATGAAGTTGCATATTTATATATTAGCATACAAGAAAAACGCAGAAAGCTGATTGGCGTGCCTTTTAAGAAGAATGTTTTTGGAGTTTTGTTTTTTTTTTTAAGATGTCAAAGTATCTCTGTTTCTTTTGTTTAGTAAACTGGTGATTAATCAGATAATCCCTGAAGATGATGCAGTATATCAGTGCATGGCAGAGAATAGTAGGGCATCTGTTCTGTCCAGGGCTCGACTGATTGTAATTATGTCTGAAGACAGGCCCAGTGCTCCGCGTTACCTCCGGGCTGAGACAATGTCCAGTTCAGCCATCATTCTGTCCTGGGAAAGGCCTCTCTATAACGCGGACAAAGTCATTGCTTATTCTGTGCATTATACCAAAGCAGAAGGTAAACATGAGTAATTTAGAGGATGGGTTGATGGAAAGGTTATATACATTTGTAACAGCTGACAAAAGGGATCATAACCATTACCCTTTCTGGAGCAAAACTGGCATTCGGGGAAAAATCCACAATAAAATGAAATGTTTATTATAAAAATTTCATTTGAGCATTGGTTAATTCAAACTATTTGTCACTGATTTATGTTTTTTGTTAATTTTACACCATGTGATACATAAGATTTGCTTTATCTACATGTGTTACCAAGAACTGTTTTTTAATGGTGATTTTTGTAAGTGATGTATATATTTTAATTTTTTTTTTTATATATTATTGACTGTCATTTTTAACTTCATACATAAGATCAAAACGGAACCGTTGCATAGAAATCAGGAAATAAGAGCACTTTCCTTTTATGGCTTGGCATACATACATTTCGGTAACGTGAAAAATTATGGCATTGACAGTTTTGTTGTGACACGGACCTGCGAGTATTCTAAAGAAAAACGACGGTCAACCGGCTGTTATTTGATATTTGTATGCCTTGTTAGTAGAGTACTGTGTTTTTTGGGGGGTTTTTGTTTGTAACTTTTATGTCTATTTGTAATAAAGGAATAAACTTCAGTTTCTCCATAGTCTGCTCTATGGAGATAAGCTTAGCTCTGAATTGTTAGTGTTTAACATATCGTTGGTGAAAACCAACAGGTGTTCTATTAAAGAGAACCCATCCTGCATTTAAATTAGCAGGTTAGGGTCTTAGGCAAACCAAAGGTCTGACGATACTGCGTGAGTGTATTAATTCCTTGTTAGCAATTTGGAAGGGCTACAAAGGGACTAGTCTTTCTGTTTGTAGGCTGGTCTCACTCCCCATTATTGCCATTTCATCAAGCCTCCACATGAGGCCCAGTGGCTCATTCACGCGAAGAACAAGGCCTTTTAATTTGAGCTTAAGGATCTTGTTTAGCGGGTCAGAAATCGTGCCATGACATTCCTAATTAACAAACCATCAACGAGTCTGTTGTGAAATGCCCATAATCTTGTCTAATTAAAATGCTTTTCAGCTCGTTCAGAAATGTGGGAAAAGCTTAATAGTTTGATCCGCTATTGGTTTTGTTTATAAATGTAATGGCAAGGGGAGGTGGGCGAGTTTTGATTAAGTTGACGTGCATTTTGGTGTGGATTTGCCTTGAACCACAACAGCTTTCAACAACCTTATTCCGCTTACCAGTTCCTGTGTATAGGAATTAAAGCACAACAAAAGCTGAACACCCCTGCGCGTATTTTAATATGAATTGGTGAAATTTTCGCTAAGCTCATTAAGACAAGACATTTACAAGAACGCTGTCATTCAAAGCTCCTGCCTCCATTTTATCCGAGTGTCATAATAGACTTCCACAACATAATCAGTTCTTTGGCAAAACAAGCCTTTGTTTTATTCACTTTTAATAGGTTTTGAGACATTATGCTACTTAGCAGTGTAGCTCACAAAATGCAATTCTTTCCCTTCCATCGTTTTAGTCATTTGGGTTTCAGATTAATGTATTATAGTTGGTTGAACAAGGAAAGGAGTAGCCGTTAGCTGTTTGTTTCATGCCCCAAAACCAGTATGTGTTGTGGTTAAGCTACTGAATATATTTTGACTGCTGCTTTAAGTAGCGCATATTATAATTCGAAATACAAGTAAATTTTCTGACTTTCTGCTTTTTTTACAAAATGCCCCAGCTCCCTTTTTTCTTTCAAATTTTAATAATATGTTAGTTTACACTGGGGAGAGTTAATTAATGCAGTATTAGAAATTTAGCACAAACACATGAGTAAGAAAATTGCAATCATTATTACACTGTTTATATTATATATTTGTAAAGCCTCTGACAGCTTTGTGTGGTCAATTACTTTAATGTAGCCTTATTGGGGAAGTATGTAACATTTCATAGTTACTAAATGGTAGTTTTTTTAATGAATTTTAGTGAAATTAAGATGTTGTGCTATGTTATGAAAGGCTCGCTGGATGTACATATAAATCTAATCAAGGTGCAATCAACATTTCACCTATCCGCATTTATATAATTTTTTTTTATTTTATTTAGGTTTAAATAATGAAGAATATCAAGTGGTAATTGGAAATGACACAATTCATTATATCATTGATGACCTGGATCCTGCAAGCAATTACACATTCTACATAGTTGCATATATGCCAATGGGTGCAAGCCAGATGTCTGATCATGTAACCCAGAACACGCTTGAGGATGGTAAGAGAAAGACCACTTAATGTTGACCAGATTAAGAGCACCTGTCATGACAAAAACAGAGCAATGCATATTAAAGAGCATTACATAGTTACATAATACATAATGTTAAGTCCATCAAGTTCAACCCTTTTACCTAACCCTACTACTCTTGCTCCAAAAGATCATTAAAAAATCTGTATATTCTTCAAGCCATGTTGCTATCAAAGTTGTAGGGGAAAGCTGTATTTTAAGGCATGTGTCCTTCAAAGTGTAATGCTATCAGGGCAAGGCTACCGCTGTGCTGCTGATCATTGGGGTATACCCACCCATGAAGCGTTGCGAGATAACAGACTTTGCGTTATTGATGCATGTGCATTTACACTCGCCTAAGAGGAAAATTAATTGGACGTTGTAAAGTTGCCCACTTGAAGGAGTTGTTGACATTCATAGAAAGCATATCCACTTTAAAGCACATGCTTCTTCTGTTTTTTACATGTACTCATTTGTTTATAAAAAGAAAAAAAAAAATAGAGGTCATATGTTAGTATGAAAAATAAATATGGATTTTTGCCTTACAGTTCCTTTGAGAGCTCCAGAAATCAGTTTAACAAGTCGAAGTCCCACAGATGTTCTTATCACGTGGCTGCCAATTCCATCCAAATTCTGCAGAGGAAACATTATCCATTATAGGCTCTCATTTCGAGTGAGCACTGAAAGCTCAGTTCAGGTGTTGGAGCTTCCGGGTACCACACACGAGTATTTTTTGGAAGGCCTCAAACCAGATAGCCTTTACCTGGT
The DNA here is from genome assembly GCA_023333645.1 of Sceloporus occidentalis. Classification (NCBI taxonomy): domain Eukaryota; kingdom Metazoa; phylum Chordata; class Lepidosauria; order Squamata; family Phrynosomatidae; genus Sceloporus; species Sceloporus occidentalis. The sequence continues at coordinate 7,377,367 of JALMGF010000037.1, forward strand.
TCGTATAGCTGCAGCAACTAAAGTGGGATGGGGAGAATCCTCTGCCTGGACATCTCACAGGACGCCAAAAAGTACAAGTGTCAGAGGTAAGCTCGTTGTGAGGATAAAGGGAAAATAGTGGAATAATAGGCTCTGTAAAGCCTCACAAATAAATAAACTTGATAGCTTAATTAGCTATCAGGCTACATATTAGTTATTTGTAAATGCATAGAACACACAGAAATATTACTCCATTAATGGCCTTGGGACTCTGGATTGTGGTCAACAAATTTATGTGGAAGAGGATTATTGTGCAATCAATTTTAAAAATAAATAAAACAAATATATTTGCAGCTTGAGTTATAGGAATACTGCACTAATAGTTGTTTGCTACACACATTTAACTGATTTAAAAATCACAAACACACATAAGCTGTGTTAATTTTTCTTCAGAATTAATTTTTAAGATACCGTATCTGTTACTGCTTAGCCCCAAGATCTCCTGAGCTTCGCCTGGATCCTCTAAACTGCACAACCATAGCAGTGAGATGGCAGCAAGACCCCGAAGACAAAGCAACCATTCAGGGTTACAAATTGTATTACAAGGAAGAAGGGCAGCAAGAGAGTGGACCAATCCTACTAGATGTTCAAGACTTTGATTATAACATTGGAGGGTTAGGTAAGTGCTAAATGTCTCCAGAATCAAACTGGGCAGCTTTGTGTAAATGAAAAAGTATACATCTATGATCCTCCACCCACTAGAAATGTGATGAGAAATGTAGAGAGGTATATAAAGCTTTTATCCAAAGTCTATCGAAGAAATGACAGTAGAGAAGCGAAAGGTGGTTCTAGGTTTTAAGGCTCCAAAGAAGATATGTTTAATTCTAATATTAATGGTGTTTGTTACGGGTGCCCTCCACTTAATGCGTATGACAGCATAGTGTTAGCTCTGAATTAACGTAGCACTCCACATTAGGGCCATGGCTAGCATGAGGTTTCCAAGGGCTCTAATGAGACTCCACACTCACACATGCACATTTGGTGATCCCACTGATTTCAGTGGGATCACTTTTGCTTCATGTTCTGCACAGAAACATAGCCTTGTATCCTGGAAAAAGCTGCAAGATTAGTGCCGTTGGTCCCACTGGACCTTGACAGTTTTGGAATATCTCTAAAATATATATATTTTTTTAATTCTCAATTTATTTTTTTTTCAGATTTCTCATCATAAACATGTTTGTTTGTACAGCTATGCACCAAGTATATTTATTTTATAGGGCTTCCAATGCCTGCCAGCTGTTTCACTACATCTGTCATCACTGGTTAAGCCTTAAGTACATCTTCATTTAGCAATTTCTGGTTTTCACTACTGCTAAATTAATTCATTCTCCTAAAGTCACCTTCTTTCCCTGTGCAGTGAAGTTTAAGATCGCTATTAATTAGATGGCAGTGCATCGGCTGTGTAATACGTTCAGGGGTTAGCTTCCTGTGCGTTTGCTCTCTGCAAGTTCTGAATTAGCCCGGGTCACCACATTTCCGGCTCTGGTCAAAGGCAATTGGAAAAGTCACCTTATCTGTGACGGGAGATTCTGGCATATATTTATCCGCTGTGAAAACTGAGACTCCGTTATCTCTATTTAAAATATTTTATGTATTTTGATTTGAACATTGCAAATTATACATTTATCAAACACGCATTATTGGATGAGTCATTGGACGTTTGCATGGTTTATTGGACGATTTAAAATGTTTTCACAGTGGGGGTTATGTGTAAAACATGATCTTGGTGCAATGTTTGAAAATCGTTCTTATCACCATAACCCAGAATTATACCACTGGAGCTGATCTTAATATAAACCCACATTTAATGATTATAACAATATTTAACTTATGCTTAAGGATAACAAGAACTGGCGTCACGGCCAAACGTTCACAAAGTGAAGCTTTTATAAATATGATCCACTTTCGTTTAACCCGCCCCGCGGTTGCAATTAATTTTGCTGTCACTCATCAAACATTGCATTTTCTAACTGTAAAATAATTGCATTTTTATCAATCTTCCGAAGGAAATACATTGAAAGAAACCTAAAACGTGATAAGAAATATTCTTACATATACAGCAAACTGTTATTTAGCCTTTCTGCTCCAGCATATATTGTCTTTAATTTATAGCAGCACAACTGCTGCCTCTTAGGTAGAACCGAGAAGGTGTGATTTGAGGCCTTCATTTGACATTACCGAAAAACAGTAATAAAGGCTCCGGAAGTGTGTTTTTCATTTTGAATTTGAATGTGTTTTAATGGGCTCCTTTGCGGCTGCCACTTTAAAGGTCCGTTGTGCGGATTTCATTAAATACTTTAGAGGAAAATGAATTATGTTGCCATTTGAGTTGAGATCAAGCATGTGTTTGTTGGGGGATTTATGCAAACCACTCCTTGTCAGGTGGGTTTCTGGATACAGAGGTTGCGAAATTAAACTAGGAGAAAGAAGAGAAAAGAAAAGGCCTAAAACTAATGGATAGCAAGTGAAATACTGGAATTAAAAAAAAAATAAAAAAATAAATAAATCCAATAAACACATTTTCAAGAGACACTTGTGGGCACTTAGAGCGAGGGATGATGACCCCTTAAAAATAGTGATGTGTTGTCCTTCTATATAGGCTAATATGAATTGCATTTTAATAAAAACATTTATAATATTTTAGATATTCGCATTAGATGAACACATTTTGCTACCGTTATATGTTGTAGACAGGAAGGAATGCAGTAAGGTGTCTTATGTAGTGGAGCTTTAATTTTGTATATTACCTTAGGATTGTAAAGGGGCGATTACACGTAGCACAGTGGTGCACAAAATAGAAATGTTAAAAGTAAAGAAAAAGACAAAGTGGGGATGGAATGGCAGATGTGATGAAAGAAGTCAAATTCAGATTTACTTGGGCGATTTCTACCATATTTGCTCCTGTGACATTTTACGTATATCGCCACTGGTCATAATATATATATATGACTATTGGGTGAAGCTGTCCATTTACAAGTTGCCTGGTGCCCTTTTCTGCTACCTCCTGATTATTGGAGGTGCTGTGCAGGATGTTAAGCATCTTGCCATGTGTGGTTTTTCTAGGTAAATTCGACCTGTAATTTTGGTGTGACCAGCATTATCAGAATTCATCAAAACACTAATGTGCAAGAATGTTCATGAACCAAATAAAAGGGGCATAAAAACATTGAAAGCCTCTTAGGATTTTTAACTTAAAAAGAAAAAAACCACCCTTTGATCACAATAACAAACTCAAACAACATCTATTATACAAAAAAGTAACATATCGCACTAAATGTTTACAATGGATTTGAATTAATGTTTCTGCATTGGCATCCAAGGAAACATAGTTTGATTTAACACGCTGTCGGTTGAACCCAATGTCCGTGTCGTTCCTATGAATGGCGCTGAATTCCCCTCTGTTGAAGACAACTTCACAGATTGCTGAATGAGGGTCTAATCCACTCGCATTGGCCGTTCAGTTGAAGTATAACCCCATTGTTATCAGGATGTGTCTGGATTGCTGCAGTGGAACTGCTCTATTAAAGAGAAGCCTAAGAAGCCTTCCTCTGTATCCCTCCAGGGCAGGAACAAATACTCGGCACATAGTTTAATTACATTTTTGTTAAAGAGGGATAAGGTCTCCTGGGACTAAAGAGGTCAGGAGGTGGAAGGTGACAGAGAGGCAGCACAAAGTGTAGTTTTTCTTCCTGGCTGGAAGTGATCAGGATTAGCTCAACCCTTTGGCTGCTAGTAATAAACAGCATTTAGAAGTATATTCAAAGGTATGGGAGTGTTTCCCCCAAATCCAGGCCTTGTGGGAAATCAGGGAACGTGTGTAGATGTGCTATATATATATATATGTATATATGTATATGTGTGTGTGTGTGTGTAAATATACCATCTTTAAAATCCTACATACAATTGACTTCTAAACAACAAGAAATGTGTTCTGGCGCCTTTAAGTGTGTATTTTCAGATTTTCTTTAATCTTATGATTTTTGCTTTTCTTTATGGCACTTTGAAGAAAAGGGTAATACATTAACTTTAGCGTTTTCACGGAATGCTACTCTTCAGCTTACGCTCATCGGGCAAAGTCTGTCCGGCACTGACTGGGTTACGGATGGTTAGAGAATGCTGTCGGTAGTAGGATAAAATCAATACATGTTGCCATTTATTAATAATGGTTACTGTTGGATTACCGATAATGGATATTTATGTTGAAGTTGTCACAGACGGTGGTAATTCAATAGCGCTGGGAAACTTTCATTATCAGGTATAGGGAGTCTCCATAGTAATGGAGATAAAGGATACTGGGCAATAAGCAGAAGCTCAATCTTGGAGATGATGCACGTTAGATAGTGGGATGTTATCCAGGATATTTTTTTTACTTTTACACTTTTGCATAACCATAATATGATGTCATACTACAGGTTATGTCCTGCCTAACCATTGTACAGCGAAACACAATTTGATGGCGCTATATCAAACCATAATTAATAATAATATAAATAATGTCCAATATCCCTCTGAAAACCCGGGGACTGGATAAGGGCAGCCCTGTTGCAAGATAACAAGATGTCAGTCTCTGCAGAAGGAGAGAAAGGCCAAACAGGGATAGAGACAATATATCCCAGGAGCATGATTTATAAGTGGGCAGCTGGAATTCAAAAGTTAAAACTCGCTGACCCTTAACTAACGGCAGTAGATCTTAACTTTACAAAAGTTGGAGCCTCAAGGCCTCTTTACAGCTAAGATTCCTTAGAATTAAGAATTGTCTTGTGAAATAAAGACACGTGTATTTCTCAGAACACTGAAATACTAATGTTGTCTGACTGTTAAAAAGGCTTGTTTTGCGGCGTGCATTTTTATTGCGCTAAATAATAAAATAACAATTGTATCTAACTTTGGTATTAAGGGTACTGTTTTATCTATGTTGTTCATATACGTTTTAATACTCCAATGTCCATTTCGTCTGCATTGTTACTTTTGTGTACATGCAAAACATACCCTAAGGCATTGTAAGGTTTAACCATTAACTTGTTGGTTACCTGTTAAAAATATCTATTGTCCCCCTTCTCTCACCCCCCCCCCCCACTGTTTTACTAAGAACAACTCTCTTATGATGAATAGGGGGTGGGTGATAGAGGTTCTTAACAGTCACAAGAAAAAGTAAACAGACCCCCTTTCTGGAATTCAAGCATTCCACTTGGCTTTAGACATATTCTCAAACTATGTCACATCTGTCACCATACTTTATTTTTATTTTTTTTTCTTCATAATCACAATTATGTTTAGGTCAACCATAGGTAACATTCTGAGAACACAGAAGTAGCATGGGGCTGCAGTTAATGACATCTGCATGCATTTCTTACATGGATCTGCCACCCACACATTTCATCATCATTATCCTGATCATCATTATATTTAATAAAGTTAATTGTACTTAAGATGATTTAAAAGGAAGGGACTGAGGTCAGTGGCACTGGGAGGCATACCCTGCAAAATGATTTTCCATGCAACAACCATTGGTTTATGAAGTATGCGCTATAGTATACTACTGTATTTGGGTCAGTGACAGATTCCTCCCAAATTATTTGAACAGGTTCAATACATAGATATATATAATGTAGAATGTATGAGTACCACTTTAACAAGCATTGTAAGAGTGTTTTGAGGAGGGCTCTCCTAAATTTGTTGGTTTTTCAGTGCAAATTGTTACGCAATATACTACTTATGGCCTGCCACTGTACAGCTCTGCTGAATATGCGGGTGCTATTTAGATTAATAGATGAGAATTTAAACTGCGCTAAATTATAATTTTCCTTTTGGAACCATGTGGCGTTGCATAGGGCTACACATTCGGACAGAGGAAGGAATGGACTTGAGTCTCAAAGGGCAGTCCCTCCAACATGTGAAAACCTGGGCGGTAAAGGAGTGTAAACCAAGGGACTGGATTGTTTATTTCTAATTGTTAGAAAGGCATACAAGCCCTGGGTATAGAACCAGGCAGTGCTCTTTTCATCAGTTCATTTTGACCTCTTGATCCTTTAAGTGAGTGAAATTCTGTGAGGTTGTGGTTTGGTTTGATAAACTAAGGTCTTTTCATAGATAGAATAGCTGCTTATATAAGGTAATAAGGGAAAATTATGACAGTTGCGGGTTTAGAAATATAACTCTGTGTGTTGAACCTGTGTTGCTAGGAATAGTACTGATACGCACATATACGATATGGTGTATTTACTGTCCATAGATGAGAGGTTATATCTGTCTTGATACATGCAAAAATTATGTCCTCGGTGCAAAAATAGAATAAAACCAATTATTTTCTACCTGTCTTCTCTATGCTGTAAACCCAGACTTAAAACCCTTTTTATGTCAATTACACCATTACATGAAACTTAATTTGCAGACTTTAATCAGTACCGACTTTAAACAGAATTTTTGTAATTATATCTTGATTAGATTTTAATAGATTTTTTTTTCTCATTTAACCGCGTATCCAGTTTTAAATTTAGAAGGATCTAAAAATCTAAAGCTAAGCCATCTGTGCGCATCCACATGGTATGGATTCCAAAGATCGACCTTTCTCTAGTGGCAAAAATGAGGCTCTCTACACAAGGTAAAGCCTCACGTTGAGTGTTTATTCACGCTTTATGGCCACATATTATTTAATCCTACAGCATGTTACTGACTAGTGGCTTAGTACTACATGGCCATCAAGTATGACTAAATAAAGCATTGATAAGATTTACAGTGTTTAAAATATGTCTATGTACTGATCCCCAATGTATTTAGACCTTTGGAAATCCAGAAAGGCATATGTCTTATAACTTGTTCTTAAAGTGACATGAATGTTACCCTTCCATCGATAAAGTTGGGCACCCCCCATCACTATGTAAAACATTGAAAGATTTGGCCGTAGATTACAATCTAGTATAAGCAAACAGTGTCCCTCTGAGCAAACAGGCAAGCTGTGGGAGTTTCTGAGATGATTACATGGAGCTCTCCAATGTCAAACATTCTAACTGAGAAAACAGCATTTTCCAAGAATCCTAGGGCTCTAGCACCGGTAACCACTCATCACCAGGTTCTAATGGAAATGTGTTTTGTAAACACACAATAACAGTGATGTTTAAGTGTCGATCTTACTTTCACTTTAACAGTAGTTTATAATTTTACTATAACCTAATATATTTGTAATGGATAGGATTCATTAAGGTTTAACAGCTAGGTCAATTTTGAAATTGCACTAAGGTAGATTTCCAATAATTTAGTGGCTGCAACTGTAATTGGGTTTAAAATCTGGGGGGGCCTGCATCTCTACAGGCTACAAATCTGTATTTCTATTGACTAAACATGACAAAAACGCTTAATAAAAAAAAAAAAACCACCGAAGGTCTGGATTTACGTGAGTTAAATGCAAGATCGTGCTTTTGTAAGCTAAACATGCAGCCTGCGTTTTAAATATTTAACATTAATTATGTTCCTGTATCCTTGCTTCCGGATAACTATCCTTGCATTCCTTATTGAAATTTTAATAAAATAATTTGTACCTAGTTTAATGTGACACTCTTATTGAATTATCTTGGATATTTTCAATACATAAACATAAGTGTCATATCAGTTTTACCTGTCATATATCATATCTGTGTATGCTTTGTTTATGGGAATAATGTGCTGTTCCCCAGTCTTGTTTGTGCACTCATTCATGCGCTGGGAAATAACTCATTCCCATTGTGTCAATTGTAGTTATGGATCTATTCTTGTTCTGTAACAAATTGAGGCACAGTATATAATACCACTGCATTCACAATCGGTGATGAAAGGGATAACCTGTGAAATAAACTCTCACCACCAGCAGAGTGTTTTGGTGCACCGATGAATTTGTCAATGCAATGGCTTTAAGGGGGGATCTAGTCCACATGACTGCGCAAAGGGTAACAGTGTGCTAATTCGAAGCCAAGTATTCTAGTTCAGTAAACCAAATTGGATTGAAGAGAAAAAAAGGAAACGATGGCCAGGGAAAGATATTTTAGTGGGCCTGAGGTATCCAGGGGAAGATGGTACAAAGAAATTGTGTCCTCTATTTGTACAGTGGTGTAATCCTATTATTGAGAAATATGTGACCAAGAACAGTTGAGCTATTGTAGCTGGCCAGAGGAAGAACCTTCAGAGAAGCAAATGAGACTTACGTAAAGGAGACATCCCGGCTAATAATATTTGGAAAATTCTGGTGCGCTCTTGAGATTTTAGGAGTCCAGGAAAAAAACGGGTACATGATCACACAAGCCTGCTCCCCATATGCGGCATGGAATAATTTCAGATCTGTTTTGGCTACCAAAGTATACTTTAACGCTGTCCTTTACTTGGTGATAACGCTGGAATGAATCATTGTTTCATGTTTTTTTGAAAAAATGCACATGGCTATAAAATGATTGCACAATAATGTCCAAGGTCATGAAATATGTACCTAAATCTATTGGGTAGTTGGGATTAGTTAGCACAGTGACGACAGTTCTCATGGGTTATGAAAACACAATTACGTATATAATAATACAACACATCATTATTATATAATGTGTGTGCATATAAGGAACTCTTACAACATTGCACATTAACACCCTCCCATATTCCTTTAGCTCACCTTTTTTAGTCACTCTCCAGCAATACTTATAGTAGTGTGGCTGGTTCATCCCTAACAACGGCACTTTTACCTATTGCGTAATACAACCCACCTCCTTGTAGATTGTAAGCTAGTTTGAGCAGGGCCCTCCTCACAATTGTTGCGATCATACTAGAAATTAATAGGTTTTTATGAAAAGAAAATTCGTTTGTGTAGTGGGTATAAGGACCATATGGACATTAATATAAAGACATTCAATGTGTTACCCTATAGCCCATAATCTAACTTTTGGACTGAGATAAGATAAGTATAAAAATAAAAAGTCTACTAGGAAATTTTCTGTATAAAGTTTAAAAAAAAAAAAAAAAAAATCTGATTACATTTTATTTTCTGATGTAATGAGGATTTTTAATGTATTTGTTCCATCCACAGCAGGGAAATGCATAAAATGTGAAATGCATCATAAAATAACCAGGGAAAATGAATAGCAAGGAGAAACATCCGTGGAAAGGTTTTTTAAACAAAACTCCCCTGCAGAAAATTGAATCAGGGCTGTCCATTAATCATATGGCATGCCAGGCCTTAGGCTTCATTCAATTGTTCTCCGTGAATTCAAGAAGCCAATTAGATGTGTGGGGCCTTCCCAAGGTCCTGAAAAGTCAAAGGGGAAAACTTCAGAAAATGCCACTATTACCACATGAAAGGGGAGAGAGTGGACAGCAGAAACATTTACTACAGTTAAAAAAGGGGGAGAAAAAACCTTGCTTATTCTACTTGTTGCATTGGCAACCAGCATGAAAATCCACAAGTGAAATGTCTCCTTTCAGATCAATGCACGGTGTTGATGGACAGGCAGATTTGCCACTTTCACACTTTATCGTTATGTAGGATACAGTTTTATGAAGTCACTTTTTTCGGGGCTGACTTGGAAGTTCCCACTCATTAGTGGATGTTAACCTCTCGCTATAGCTGTCCGTTCCCAGACTTGCGAGCTGGCTGTGGGTAGACTGCTTTTAATGTGGTTAATCAGGCCGTAGACGGACATTATTCTCTCGTGGTTTGATTGGCAGCTGTGCCGATATAGGAACTTTCCAAAGACACTAGTTTGATTCTACAAAAAGTAGTATAAAGCCTCAAAACGAAGTCTCCAGAACGGGTGAAATATTTGTTCTGTACTGATTCTACTCTAAATAATCACCATTAAACACTAATTACTCAAATATAATTCCTAACATTTCCTTAATAATCTATACCCCTGCCCCATGTAACTTGATAAAAGTATATCCTCAGGCATACACAAAGCTTGAATACATGATAAATTTACTGGATGCTCATGTAATTTGGCAGCAAATTTGTTTGATGCCACATACTCATAGGTGTATTTATGATCTCAGCCATTTTTAGATCATTTTTTTCACCTGGTATCTACACTCCCAGCATGTTATAAACCGTCATATAAATTCCATATCATACCATATAATTATCAGCTTGAAAACGGCTTTATTCCTTTCTAAATCCACATTTACACTCTGTGCATCACCAGACCTGCTGGGTTTCAGTGCTCTTTATAATGTACTTAGGATACAATTTATCATCTTTGATTTTTATATCATTATGTATTTTGTAATCTCGCCATATCCACATCATGCTGTGTAGAATTGGATTGTGCACTAGTAAGGCATTCAGCAGCATTACATCAATTAAATTGTTTGTACTGTACATGATAATACTTTGCCGGTATATTCAGGATCCATTGGTGGTGACTGCTGTCTTACCACCTCTTATCAAACCAAGAATTATCAAATTAGTATTTCAACTAATCATTCAAACCCCCCCCCCAAAAAAAAAAGAAACTTACTTCTTCAGGACTTTTAACACCTACACTTTATAATATAAAGTTTGGGGTTACTTAGGGGTCTTGTTTTTTGAAAGAAAAGCAAATCTTGACCATTAAAATAACATCGGATGGATCAGACATATAGTGTATGTTGGTAATGTTGTAAATGACTATTATCTAATTGGCTGATTTTGACTACTGGCTGAATTTTAATGGAATATCTTCATAGGTGTACAAAGGCCCTTTTATCAGCAACCATCACTCCTGTGTTCCAAAGGCTGATTGGTCTTAGATACACTCAAAGTATCAGTTTCATCCTTAAGACATATGAGTGTGTATTTTTCTATGTGTGTATGTTGTTAGTTTGTGGGAAAAGAGGAAATGGCACTGCTATGGTTTAAGAAGACATATTAGAGATACTGTAATTTGTTAATTATATGAGTTTTAATTTGCATTCGCTTTTTTTTAATTAATGCCTTTATCTCTTTGCTGTTGCAAACACCTATGTCGGTCTGATCTATCCAGACCTACTTAGCGATCACACGGTGACAAAAGTCTGCAGAGACTACCATGACGTCCAAGTCATTTTCTGCTACACAAAGGCATTTTAAGCAAAGGTCACTGTGGTGAACTATCCTAAGCTCGAATTTAAATGTTTGATTCCTTACCGAGTATTTCATACACTTATCCTGTCAGTTTAAGAACAATAAATGTGTTTCCGAGAGGAGTCCCCTCTAAACCATTTGGCACAAAGCCCTGTCTGTACAAGACTGGCATGACCAATCTACAGCTTTGTGTTGTCAAAAGCCCGTGAAACCTGAAGGGTTAATAGCACAGAGTACAATTTTGTTAATTCTTTTGTTTAAATTGAAAGAGATGACACAATCTAAAATATTTGAAAGATAAATACAATACACATTTTTAATATTGGCTTCCTAGATTATTATTATTAATAATAATAGAACCACTGGAAACAATGTATGTGTATATGTATATACACAACTGAATTAACACCTGTTTTTACTGAATAAAATGCATCCCATTTTCTGCTACGCAAGTACAATGTAGAGCAGAGATCAATTATTCTCCCACGTTCTCAGAAGACGGTCGCTTCATAAAAAATTCAGTGGCAGCTGCTGATTGTACCTGTGCAAGATGGTGTAATGGCAGCATCTGGCTCTCAATTGAGATCTCCGAGGCAAAATATATTCTGAAAGAAAGTCTTAGAAGATACGTTTCATTGAAATACATGGGAACTAGTTCAGAACAAACTGGAGATTAACATAATGATGATGAGAATCAGCCCTGGTTTCTGTAGACCCATAATATCGGCTAATTATCATGATGTCCGTCTTAGTGTGGTAATGACATCAAGAAGAGGGTTTTTTATTTAGGTGACTGCAGGAAATTAAAGCATTATCATACATTTTCATTGGCATGCTATAATTTCTGCAGTGAGGGAAACCCCCATCTATTAATATGCAGTTTTTTAAACCTAGTAAATAACATCCAGAGTGATACAGAATGGGGGGGGGGGGGGGGGCTCCAGATGAGAGGATTTGCTTGGAAATGCTAATTCTGTTAACCCTTTTAGGAATAGCCCTCCTGAAAATGTGAAGATACATAATGCGTTATACACACTGTGTGTACTTTACATGACTATGTGTTAATCTGCAACTCCATGTATTGACTCATTTTGCTAAAAGGAACTAATTCCCGGACCTCTTTGGCCAAATAAGAGCATAATTAGCAGTTGGTAAAAAAAATAATGCAATTACTCCTACGGCTGCTATACAGACAAATAAATAAGCAATGCCTTGTGGTTAAGTACAAATCAAATTTTTTACACTAAAACTTGCCAGGTAGGAAATTTGACTGAACTCGACAGAGCCAAGTATAACAATAAGTTAAGACAAAATATATTTACTTCACAGTGTGACAAAGAAGCCTTCTGGCCTAAAGTAGCTTTTCTCAAGAAATACTGCATAGTAGGGAGAAAAAAACTACACAGGATAAGCCAAGCTGCAAAAGTATAATACACATTATATGCCGGGCCAGCCCAAGACATTGGATGAAATGCTGCCCCCCACCAAAACCACATGCAGTATGTTACATGATTAACAGAGGAGAGGCTGTCCCCGTGGCTCTTTTGCAGAAGTGCACCGAGAGGCCAGAATGATTTCCACAGATAGATTTGCGGAGAAAGAAAAGTGCAGAAGCGCTTCTCTTTCTCCACTAATCTATCTCAAAAGAACATGCCTTGGTAAAATGCCGCCTGAGTCCCATGGACCCACCGGGACCTATGTAAGGGCTGGTTCTGATTATATGTTCTGTTATGTTGTATTTCATGTTGAGCTAATGGTTGCTATTGAATTGTAGGAGTGTTACAGAGCTTGTTTTGTGATTGGAATAAAAAGTGATAACACTACATAGGAAAAATCAAAATAAAGAGCAATCGGCATGAACTGTCCATTGGTCTTAAAGGTGGTTGCTATGCACTTTAGATCTTTGTTCCAAGATTGCTTATTATTAATATATAGATAAAATTCAAAGGCTGGCAGATTTTTATGCAAGTAGGTATATCGCCTGAAAATAAGTTTTATCGTACTGGTTCCGGTAATAAGATTTCAGTGTCACGTTATATGCTTTTGGGTTAAGTTTTTCACAGAAATCAAAGTATGTGAAGGGAATGTACAAGAAACTGAATATTTGCTATATTTACCCTTGAAGGAAAGGTTTGGTCTTCTTATCAATAAGGCATGCAGGAACTGGCTTGTTAAGGTCTGATTTCATATAGAACACATACCACGCAAGGACCAGATACCCGGAGCAACATTTTTAGCAATATTAAAATACCATGGGGTTTGCTTTACAAAGAAAATCAAGTTTGTCCAAGTATTTGTGGCATTCTCAAATAAGTATGCAAACGATTCCACATCTATACAGACTTATAACATTGCTATTTTCATTAGCCAGATAGCAGAACTCTTCACAGCCAAATGCACCTTGTTGTATCATACTCATATTGACATATTGGAGTGAAAACTCAGAAGCAACTTGCGGATACTGGTAAATGAAGTGCTTGGCCATTTCTGGCCCTAAGGACACCTAGAAGAAATAAGGACAAACTGTTTGTTTAGCTCTCCTACTGCATGCATTTTCTTATTTCCATAGGAAAGAACATGGCAGTACCTGTTATCGGCCCAACACCCAAGGCATCCTTGCTTTCTTTTCAGTTTTGCCTGTATGGCAGGGCTGGCCCTATGCTTGGCGAATTCACCATTTGTCAAGCATTTTGGGTCTTGGGTTTTTTTTGTTAAAGTATTTCTTCCATCCTCCTTTCCCTGAGGACATGTTTGAAGAGGCACATTTATTTTCTTAGCATTCTTTAGCCGCTTTGGGGCTATTTGTACCACACAGAGAGTCTATAATTTGACACCTTAGTCATACACGTAATGTTGTATGTGTCATATTTAGAGCCAGGTTTAATTAGTCGCTAATTGTAAGCATGATGTTACATGTCCAGTTGGATAAACCTGAGCCATGAAAGGGGTTCATGCAAACATGGATGTTCACAAAGGAACAGATGTTTTCCCACCTTTGTGAAACCTGCCTGGTCTGAAATAAAAGGTCTGATAAGCAAAGTGATAGATGGGACTGAGAAAGGTGACATTCTCTGACATCCTAACAAAAAAAGTCAGCTTGGGAAGGAAAATTATTTTGTAGCCTGAGGGATAGATAACCTTGTGTGAGATAAACACTCCTAAGAGGTGGGAAAATGAATTATCAAAACTATAGATCGGAAGGAGCGTGTGTAAAAAAACAAACAAAAAACAAACATCCAAAAAGTACTTTCTTACACCAGTATTTTCATAAAAATGTTACTGTACATTTTCCATAAAATAGGCAAAATATTTTTTGTGTTTATATATCATGATTAAATGTGTAATGTGAGCATAATCTGTGAAATAATTTAGCGTTATCTATTTATTATTATATATACTCTAATATATAGTGTATATAATACACTATATATTGACCGCCAGAGGATGCGAGAACCCTTTCCTTTTGCGTCTCTGTGGGTTAATCCATAGATTGGAGGAGATGGCTCCTTATCCTGCCTTTGACCTCTTTGTAAGTGGTGGCATCAAATTGATTTTGAGGGGAATTTTATCACTGAACTAAGAAAAGAAAACGAATTTCTTTGTATTTTGCATTTTTTTTTTTAATGTTGGAGGCATCTGCAGCATATTATTACGTGGCCCAGATGTCCACACCCTTTGCTTGCTGTTAGAAAGTGAAATATATTGAATCGTATGTGCGTATTCACTGTGTCAGCCACCAGAGATGTGTGAGCATTTGCCGGAGGTTTGATCATTGATCCGCGCTATGCTCGTATAAATGGTTAGAAATCAATCCGTAAAATCATGACACTCGTGTATTAAAGAGAAAAGTATATGACAATATAGTAATATACAGTAAAAGGGTGCAATACTCTGTATAAAAATATATATATCATTTATAAAGTGTCCATAAATACCATTGATAGATTTGACCCTTGAGAAAGCTGGGGGCTCTCGCTTTGCCGACAATGACGTGTATAGATGCTTTTTCATGATTGTGTACATTGTGATTTTCATTAAAGTGCACATATAAGCAGCCGGGTTGGAGCTTTGTGGTGTGCAGATCATAAATAATTATTTTTGCATATAAATGCTTACATCAATTTCTTTCAACCTTCCTGTTATTAGTAAGGCTGCTGATAAAAGCTCTCTGACTAGTGAATTTCTGTGAAAATGTCTAAACTTTTCTGAGCCCCTAATATATATATTATATATATATATAATTATAATATAATTTTGCTACCCTGAAAAGATATGTATGTTATTGTGGTGAAAATTACATCTGGTGAGAATACCGGACAGATGGCAACATTAGTAACTTTCTATGAAAACCAGCCAGCAATGGAAAAATGGTAAATTGCACATTTGTCATTTTAAATGTAATCTTTTGGTTTTCTCTGTAATTGAATGTGTCGGCTATTGCCATGCTACAGCTGTGTATCTCTAGCTGTGTTATCATTTACAATTTGGGGACAGCTCTTCCCCATCCCATGTTTCCATTTTTCCCACCCTTCCCCCCCCATGTAGATTCCCCTTCACATCAATTGCTTCAAACACACTTTGGTCAACCCCAGATTTTATGGCAAAGGTCTTGACCCAAATGTCACTTTGGTCTACATTGCTTAGCCCCATGGCTGAATAATGATGTGGGTTTCATTGTGTTTAGGGGATGGTCTTAAGGGCAGTGCACTCACCCTAGAAATCAGGACCAATGAAGCTCTCCAGCCGGACTCCCGCTGAACAATAGGGCAGTAGGTTGTACAAAACCCGGATCACAAAAGAACTCGTAAAAAATGTACATTTGGCCACACCATACGTTGAACCTTCACACCTCAGTTCAGCCTTTCAACTATTCTTTCCTAGATGATTATTCACATAGAAATGATACCTCTATTTATTTTCCATTGAGAAATTTAAAATCGGTAAATACAGCAATTTTACATGGAATGCACACAAATTAATTTGCTGGTAAGTAATATCATAATAATAAAATTATTAATAAAGCGCGAATATATACCACAACTCTGTATGGTGGTAGAGTAAAATGCATCACATAAAACCCTATTGATTGCATTGTATATTGTTGCCTTCAAAGCGTTAAGATTTCCTTGAGAAGCATTTTGATGCGGTCAATATTTTGATCAGTGACTTAATCTGAGGGACAAACACAAGAAGCATCATACTGTGCATCTTCTCTGAATACTCACAGCATATCAGGAAGAAGTTCAGTGACCCCATTCTCTTCGTTTTAACAGGTCTAAAGAACACTTTGTAACATGACCAATACTTTTTAAGCCGCAGACGGAATATTCGCCGCGGAGGTGTAATATCACAAATTCATCCCTTGCTTAGCTTGCACAAGGATGAATATGGCTTTGAGGATACTTAATTAGAACCATCATCTATTTACTTTTAGTTTAGTAAGATGACCAAATGAAGGCATCGGTGCAAACAAATCTTTATCCATATGCAACATTATGAGAAAAAATAGGCTGAGCTGGATCCCTCCTCAGATGTAGCCTACAAATTCTCCCTTGATGTAATGAAAAGCTATGAATTATAGAAGAGTTTCATAATTATTTATGAATCTGTGTCAGTTTGTCCCTAGGCATTGTATTTTTACAGAGAAATATAAAGTGTTTATTTCCATCAATGCTTATGGTACAGATTTATTTATAAAGAGCCAGCTGATTCTGTAGCGCTATTTCAGTATGGGAGAATACAACATGTTAATATACAATATACAAACATTAAACATTTACAGTATACAAATTTAACAACAACACAAACATACAAAAGGCACACTGGTATACAAGGCTCTTTGCCCTGCCTTTGCAAGCTTACAGTCTATTGAGTTGAATGGTTATAAAATAGGGAGCGCGTATGTTTTTTGGTCTGCGTAGTATCAATAAATTACCATTGTTCTGAAGAACTTATAGAAATATTTAGCATCTTTAACTCCAGCCACCTGGCCTTTAACCATGATGAAAACTGGAAATGCCTATTGAAACACTTTTTTGTTTTTTATATATTATGCGAGGCTCTAGAAGGCGAGTTGTGGTCATCGTAGTTCTGTACAGCCACCAAATACAGCAATGGCACAACAAACTTTTGTAGGGAAGTTTTTGCCATTAGGCAGCATAAGAGTAGGACTGCTATCCCATTCTATAGATCTGCATGTACACATAAAAGTTAAAATATTTGAACAGTACAGGGAATGGGAGGTAAATGAGCCGTTTATAGTGAGGAAATCCTGCTTTAGGAGAAAGGCCCACCCTGACTGCTGGCGAAACACTGCCACCCAGCTGTAGGCAGAATACTGAGCAGTTTATGAATCCCACAAGCCAGTACACATACAATCCCGTCTTATAATTTTAACACCTGCTGCTTAAAGTTGTCCACTCGCTGTACTTGTGCAGTGACACAGGAGCACCGCATACTATATATACCCCAAAGAAAGAATCTGTGCAGGGAATAATATGGTTGCTTCTATTATGGCTTCAATACGCTTGTAACATCACTTGGATCATCTTTGACATTTTTAGTGATCAGATTGCCTTCTAGCATCTCCCAGTGGTACTTTAGTTTGTAAATGTGCTTAATTCAGTTAACCCCAGTGCATAATATTACAGTGTATTTAACAAGATTCCAAGTAGAGCAAAAGAAAAAGAAAACAAACATATTTATATTATTATATACTATATTATAATATAGTTTGCAATATGTGTCATTTTAGCTGTCATTTTCTATTCCAGTTTGAGGGAGTCTGCCCCATGGGAATGATTCAAGAACATGTGGCATTTAGAATTCTCTATTGTAACCTTTGGCTGTCATTCTTAATTTGACACTAGCTGCTTTTTAAGAGTGAAGTCCAGAAAAGTGAGCAGTGAAGCATTTAGAGCTTTCCAGGGATGATAAATACGCTGGAGGATTCAGTGATAGACCTAGACCTTTCACACAAACCGCTGGTAATGATGATCTATTCAGCCAGCCAGCTATAATCAAGGGTTGCTTTTACCTAACTGCATGGTTCATATAAATTGTTCTTATAAATAAAAAAAATCAAACACAGTGTGGATAAACATAATTAAAAAAAAAAAAAGGCTTTGTGGTTGTTGAAACAAGCTTATTTAGTTTTTAATTCCCTTAAGAAGTGCTTCAATTAACCAAACAGTGTAGATGTATAAGAACCATTTAGCCGAGGCATATCGATCAAAGACTGGTTCTTCTGAAGGACCTTCTTAAAAAAGAACCACGTCTTACACACGCATGGATTTTATATGCTGCTGCCAGGCTATATGTAGCTTTTATATATTCAGAGAGTGGAGTCAAATAATTAAGCAGGGATTTCATTGGATTCCCCATTATTTTTTTCTTTCTTTCTCTGAATCTTACACTTGACCTGGGATAACCAGCAACAGGTGATACATGTAAGACCATATTATGGGAAAATGGTCAAAGTCGTGACTCCCACATCCTTTTTTAATAGTAAGCGGTGGATGAAGATATTTGTTGGAGTGTCGTTCGGATATTTAGTTGGCAAGGTGACATACACAGCTGAAATCTGTTATTAAATTCTAATTTGTAAAGCTAGAATTGAGATTGGTAGGAGCTCTTACTTATGTCCCAAATATAACAAAACCCATTTAAGAATAGCCTTACACTGATATATATGTATTGTTGGTTTGCCTATACTGGGTATTCTGCATGTGCAATATCCTCTTTGAATTAAAAGAATAGCCTTACTTGAGCACTGTTTGCCAGCAATCAATACATTTCACTGAAACACTGCTGGCTAATAAAGCACCTATACAAACCTAGCTTGTTAGGTGGCCAACAACTGGAAACAGCATGATAAAAAATCATCCTTAATGGTCACTGTGGAATATCTGTAGCATTGCTTTCAGTATATCGAACATCCGGAAGCCAGAAAATGCTTTCCGTGCATCTAATAAATAAAAACATTTACATCTCTGCTATAGATTTTTGTGGTTTCATTTTTGATTAATGAGCAGCTACTATTAAGGGAACAAAAACTGTCTCTAAGTAATAGATTAGTCTTCATTTGGGGGCCATAGAAATGTTGTTCATGGCTACTCCCTAATCAGCAAAAGTGTAAAACGTTTTCAAGGCCCCTCGACAGCATCATAAATCACATTTGTTACCTTCGTTCAGCCCTTCAAGCGTATTATTTGCTGCAGTTATCTGATCAAAATTATAAAGGAATTTAATGTTTGTCTTCCAACTCATATTTTACAAACAGAATTCATAAAATGACTTGAAGTGTATTAGGAACAGCATTGCCATCTGACCCGTTTCGTATATGCTATTTAACTATAGGCAGCTTTCATTTAATCCTTGCATGATTATTACATTAAACAAAATATTATATTGTAATATTGTTCTATATTGTAGTATAGTATTGTTTTATTATGTGGGGAAGTATACTTCCCTTGTAGTCTTCTCTGGAATTAAGGGTTGTATTGTAATAATGAATGTTATTTTCCTCTCAATGACTTGTAGACCCAAGAAGAAAATACCATGTGAGATTACTAGCCTACAACAATTTGGATGAAGGCTATCAAGCAGACCAAACAGTCAGCACCCCTGTATGTGTTGGTAAGTAATTTTATGAAATTTCATTAGAAGTCATTGTAGTCTGGGGTTGGAAATTGTTGGGTAAAGGGAACATGCTTGCAATAGACACCACGTGGATGGAAAACAAATGAACATCCAGTAGTAATCACCTAGAGATGCTTGTAATACACTGCATTTTTTTCCCTTAATCTCGCCAATCACACTCATACACTATAAACGACTGATGATGTACCAGTCAACTTTTGTCAAAATTATTATTTTATTTATATAGCCCCAACAATTTACGCAGTAATACATATATTGAAGGGGTATGACAGGACTAGAATTGACAGATCAAGACGAACCGATGCATTAGGTAGAGAAGCTTACAATCTGGAGAATGAATATTAAAAATAAAAATACATTTTGTTTCTTTCCTACTAGCCGTTCCAGACCGCATGATTCCACCACCTTCACCACCCCATCATCTCTATGCCAAGGCCAACAGTTCATCTTCCATATACCTGCACTGGGGACGTCCAGCTTTCTCCACCAGCCAGATCATTAAATACACTGTCCGCTGCAATCCCGTGGGCCTGCAGAATGCTTCCTTAGTGCTTTACCTACAAACGTACGTATAATTCCATATTGTCCCATAGTATGTGTGTGCTGTTGGGCCGATGATGATATTGATGATACATGGGCCTGGAGCTTCAGTCCCTGTGTTAATCTGGCCCTAAATAATTAATGGAAGTAAGTTCAATCTAAACATCAAGACCTACATCTGTATTAGTGAGATTCAAGAAAACTGTACAGCTGGGCTTGCTGGTTACACTGCCCTGCATGTGTGCTTGAGGATATTGGGCTTGCTTAATCAAAATAGCAGAAACATTGATTTTCCATAACATGTTCCTTTTTAAAGGTCAGGCTTCGTATTGTGCTTCCTTGCAGGTTAGAACCTCATGTTTTAGTTCAGGATCTTGAACCAAATACCAAGTATGAATTTGCTGTGAGGCTGCACGTGGACCAGCTGTCGAGTCCCTGGAGCCCTGTGGTTTACCACTCCACCCTCCCGGAAGGTGAGCATTATGGAAGCCATTGACTTTTAGAGCCCACTGAATGCTAATAGTCCCAACGGCCCCATAAAACATTCTCTACACAAGCAGCTGAATGAAGCAAGAGCTGGGACTGTGTGCATGTTCAGATCACTTATGTTAGATTGTGAGTAAGTAAGATTGTAAGGTGCTCTATTTTGTAGTCCACTGGCACTTAATACCGTAGGTTAAGCAATTATTTCATGCTGCGTCAGGTAGGCAGACAAGTTAATAAGCTAATAAAAGCCATCAAAGACTCTTATTTGAATGTGCCCTCTGCAAGTGGCTTAAACACAGGGCATCTCGTAATTATGTGATTTAGAGATTTACAAGGAGAGAATTCTCACAATCTTGTTCTAATTATAGTATAACTGTTCTATTGCTTTTGATGATGCAGCACCAACCAGACCCCCAGTGGGAGTCAAGGTGACTTTGATTGAGGAAAATACAGCTTTGGTCTCTTGGAAGCCCCCTGAAGATATGGATTCTACGGTGACACGTTACACTATCCTGTATGCATCCAGAAAAGCCTGGCTTGGTGGAGAATGGCAGATAATGCATGTAGAAGGTACATTGTCATGTGTTCCTAACGTGTGTTTGTGTGAATATGTTGGGCTCCTTTTTTTCTATGTTGCTTTATTTGTCCTAGATAGTATGCATGGTGCATACATATCTATCTTAGCCTTCAATATTTTGATATAAAGTTAACGCATAGCACTTGTTAATTTCAGACAGACTCTTTAATAAATAACAGGTTTTTCTGTGTGCATCTTCTGAGTAATGTGCATGGATATAAATCGTTATACAAAGAGTCTCTGTCCTACTGTTGTGGGTTAAAAAGAGCACAAATTAACAAAATAAGTCCAGCTTCTCTGAAAAATGACATCAGACACTTTTAAAAAAATTTTCATTTCCTTCTATTTTAGCTCAGCCCTAAATATATAGCAATATGAAAAATCAATATGTTAAACTTAGCATAATGTTTGGCATATAAGAGAAGACTTACAGATTTTGGAGACATCTACGATTAATGTAATGTGTGGGTTAAGAAATACGATGTTGGTCTTCCTCTCATTACTGCTATTAATCCTGGACCTCCAAAAGAAGCCCATCCCTTGTCATAGACTCTAGAGCCCAATTAATAATAATTTATTATTGTGTTACTTCTCTGTTCTTTGATCTCCTATCACTTTCCTTAAAATGATTACTGTGGATTCTAATTAACATGTGGTTGTATTAATGAATTTATGGGCTCTTGCTAATTAAAAAGCTCTAGAGCCTTCATCATGCATGCATGTATGTGTGGGTCTGTCTCAATTTAAAAGTCAAAGTTTATGCATGCTTAGACTTAGATCCTGCTTCATTGGAACTCAATCAGACTTGCAGTCTACCTGCCTGCTTTTTGTTCAGTGTTTTACAGTCTGAAAGTCTGTGAAGTATCCAGACCTATGACAGCTTTATAACATAAGGCCACATTCTAGTAAAGCTTGTGTCAAAAGGGACAAGGCACAGCTGCTGGTAAAAGGCTTTTTACTTGGCAAACACATCATAAGATGAATATTAGTTCCTTCCCATTTGGTTATCATTAGTTGCAGTATTTCTTTTTGTCATAGTATTTTTTCTTTGATGCACACTGTTTCCGTGGTGATTAGATCTCTTTAGTTGAGTCCCTAAATCTTGTAGCTGCAATAAGAACATGTCCAACCTTTGGAGCAATGTAGTAGAAGTAGGGTTAACTTAGATTTAGAACTACTTTATGTAGTGGGTATTGACTCCTTCCATTAAATTACAACCAAGCTAATTTATTTGTAGCATGGTGATCAGTAGGAAGTGTTTCCTACATTTTTTTATTTATTTTGTTATTAGTATACATGAAATATTTACATTCACAGAGAACCTTTGCGGGGAAATAATGTATTTTGAAGGTCACCCATTTCAGTGGACTGAATTAGCTTTTAATGGTCTTTTAGTATACACAGAGGAAGAATTAATATATGGTTCACAATGAGATTATTATCTATATAAGTAACCACTGTATTTTGTGGAAGTGCATATTATCAAAAGTGAGTTCACTGTAGGCTTAGAAATATCTGTACTCCTATGAAAATGTGAGCTCAAAGCCAAATGTACCAATTAGCATAGGGTGAATTTAAGAAAATTAATCAAAAATAAATGCACAATGCTGACTTCTAACAGATATGGTTGGGGACATGGGTGTCTGGAGGGGACAAGAGGGGGGGAGCACTTGTACAACCCCTGGAAATTCAGACGCCCACTGGAGCAGCAGCAGGGGAGGAAGAAACAGAAGGCTGTTTAGCATAGGTTAACTATACATAGAAAGTAGGAATAAAGCACTTGGTAGTCAGGGGAATGCATAAAACAACTTTAATTCAAACCTGTTTAGCCCCTGTTGTGAGTGTGGGTTGGTCTGCTCTCTTCCTCTAGCTGGTCTCCTCCCCTTCACTCTGGCACAGAGTCCCTGTCTGGGAAGAGACACAGTTTACATGCTGCAGACACAAGGTAGTTTATTTCAATTGCAGCTAGGGTTAATGACCCATGATTCTCAGTCAGTCTGGTATGTTCAGCATCACGGAAAAGTACTCAACAACTGAAGTGCAAATGGTTAGCTTTTATAGAATTATAGATTGGTAGTGTAGCTGCAATAAATTGCACATTTCATGATTTTCTGCTATTTGGTTGGCTGGACACCATGAAAAATGTAATAACACTGAGTCCCAAATGTTTGTCACAACTGCTGCAGAACTACCAAGTGTCTTACATTGGTTCCAAGCCTTTATGTCCCCTTTTTTACGCCGCTCTAAATACCCTCTTTTATTTGTGATACCTCAATGTTTGCTGTGCATCACAGAACTACACAACACACCTTTTCTTGACTGCAATAACCATGATGTTGAGCAGCAACATTACTGGTTGATAATTATGGGAATAGTAGCCAGTAACGGTAGATTGGGCTACACTTCATCTACAACACTAACACAGACGTTTGTTGACTGTATCTGCAACAATATTCAGACAGCCATATGGCTGGTTGAACTTCAGGAGAATTGTAGTTATAGACTGGAGTTGTGTTGGCCTACACCGCACACTTCTTTGTTGTTGACTATAGCTCACATGATATACAATCAGTCATTAGTGACTGGACACTATAGGAATTTTAGACTGTGGTAGTTGTGGCTAATCTTTACTACACCGGCTATTGTAAACGGAAGTTCTCATGTTGCACAAGTACATGCTAGCCTGTTAGCTACTACTATCATGGTCATATAATTTTTCCTATTAATGGATAACTAACATTTGCCCCCACCAGCAAACCTCTCTCCTGACCCAACAAGGGAAGTATTTATTATGCTTTGAGTAGGTGTGAGGTTGATATGAACTCATCAGTTAAAATTGCGTTGTATGACAGTATTCAGTTAGCCTGACAGGTCTGTCATCTTGGTAAAAGCAATCATTAAGCAAAATATGCTACTTTTTAAAATTTTGCTTAATGATTTTATCACTGTGTTTGCCGGGAAGGCTGAATTAACCAGCAATGCTTGCGTTACAGGAGCAATAACCATGGCTTTGCTTGAGAATCTTCTGCCTGGAAATATTTACCTTTTTAAGATATCGGCTGCCAACGAAGTTGGAGAGGGGCCTTTCTCTAATGCTGTGGAACTGATGATGCGGCCCAAGGAGACGCTGCAGAAGAGCCTAAAGGCGAATTTGTTAGATTCTACAAAAAGCGATGGTCAGTGTGGAAGTTTCTAACCTACATTGGCAATATATACCACACACACACAATGTATACTTTATTTGTCAATAGGGTATATTTTTTATCTTATTTTAAAGGCAAATGTGTCTGCAGTAGACAAAGAAATATGCTTCGAGATCGTAACCTATTTTTAACATTTTCCTAAAATAAGCACATGCTGGCAGTTTTCTAATAGATTTATGCATAATTCTTGTACTGAGTTTTCTGGAAATTGTGAAGTATTTTTAGATTTTATTATTTTCACTATTCAATGAATTCACTCATTCATTGCCGCAGAAGTGAATAAAGTGTTTTGACACAAAGCTCTCTCACAAAGGCTTAAATGAGTTAGTAATTGGTAAACTCTTGTTTTAACCTTGAAAAATAAACATTTGGGGGTTTAGTTTACTTCTACTATTCCAGTTAGACAAGATCATAAATGGCATCTCTAAACTAATCACATCTATGAATTAAGCTATAATCGCATAAAAACATAGGACCTATTAACAGGCCTTTTTGAGATCGTCAGCGCCTGTTTTTGTGGAGCAAGGTAATCGTGGTCTTTTAAAAGGGCAATAAATGGACATCCAGCAGTAATGGGAATGGTGTTTATAATGCTGCCTAGTTATATTACTGTAGTCACAAAAAAGGCAGTTTATGTGGATCGTGGCTTTAATACACCTTATTAGTACAAATGTTTGCTTCTTTGATTTTTAAGATATGTATTTTCAGTTACAGTAATGATCATCTAGCGGAATTAAATGTTATGTGGTTTTTTTTGTTGTTAATATACAGATTATTCAGATTATTACCACTTGGACCAGAAATCCATGACAGGCATTGTTGTTGGTGTGTGCATTGCGCTGACCTGCATTCTCATTTGCATTTTGATATTGATTTACCGAGGCAAAGCTAGGTGAGTATTTGGCTACAAAGTATTTTAGTCTGCAGATAGAGATTTCCTCCAAAACCAAATTCCTTCCTACCATTGATTCAGATTATTATATTAATATATCTCTCTGCTTTAAAAATATTTCCTTAAATGCAATGTAACCTGGCATGCAACAACATTTTTATGCAACTGCTACTTCTATTTGATTTAATAAAGTGTTTACTTTCCACCCTTCAAAGACCCTTTTTGTGCTGTGAAAGGACGAACATCTGTTTTGTTGTGTTTTTTTGACAAATCACTATTCTTTTGCTTGCAATGTACAGGAAAGCATCGATTGCAAAGATTGCCCAGCAAGGAACCGAGCTACTCCCTCATGCGGCGGTGTTAATGGCAGATGAGAGTCAAGAGAGGAAGACCACGAACCAGTCAGGGGAAAACACCAGTGCATCAATGTCGACCATGGAATCAAACCACTTCATAGATGCTAAGGTTGAGATTTTCATGGCCCTTGCTCGTTTTCAGTAATGCATGGGGGATGACTATGAATTAGTCAATGAAGTTTCAGTATCAACGAATATTTAATAAGCATATGAAACAGAGGTCATCCAGCAATAAGAAAAGCTGATCTTGTCATTTAAAATGTGGTCCTTGATATCTTTTTTACTAAAACTCTTATAATCCAAGAGAATGTGGGAGTAGTACAGTACAAAGTTTTCATTAAATAACTTTGTAACATAAGTTTCTTTTTTTGATTAAAAAAAAACATTAAAATACAATATTACCGTATATATTTATGGGTACCTGTTGCTTCTACTCCAGTGATTTTCTGAAGCATTTTTTTGTTTTATCAAAATAACATAAAAATAATATTTGTACTCAATTGTTTATTTTAGGGCGGCACTGATCTCATCATAAATGGTCATGGACCAGTGGTGAAGAACAATTCAAGGAAACAGTGGATGTTTTATCTGGGCAGGAAGAAAGACCATGAACAGGTAACTCTACTAGTCTATACCCAACATGAGCGGCCTATTTAACTACTTGGTAGATCATGGTCTTGTGTTTTCTCTGCAGCCTAAAAGAAGAATTGTGAAAGCCTCCTCTCTATATCACCCTGGTACCACTATTGTAATATGCGAAGACATTTATCCTGCATCTCCAGGTTGTCCTGGCACATTTCAAATGAGGAGGAGCATTGCAGCCGATACAGAACATTCTGGTAACAGTGAGGAAAGTCATGAAACCAGTGATTCAGGGCGTTTTTCTCATGGGTCCAACGATGACACTCACCCATACTCGGTTATAAGTACCACACCACCTTTACCCGATTCATTCACTAGCCACCACTCTGGGACTAACTCTGCTTTAAGCAATCAATGATAACCATCCAGCGTTTGTAAGCTGTGGAAACCTCTTCTACCTCAGCTAATCAGATGTTTTTCCACCTCAGCTTATCAGATGTTTTTCCACCTAACCATTTCAAGGAACCATTCCATTTTTTGCCAGATATACCAGGCGTTGAGATCTGTTCGAAGGACAATGAGCGGAGCCAAAAAACAAATGATTGTGGAGTCTGGTTTCTCCTACCGATTTATCTCACTTTGTCAGCTGAATGTACTCTTAAGTAAATCCATTCGCCTTGATGGTTGGCGTGCTCGAGAGCGAGTGGATTAGAAACTCTACTGTTTTACGCCATTTGTCTTTGTTTCAAATTGACATCAACCAGTCCCCTTGATAAATGTCTACCTCGGCTGGTCAGATGATGAACTCAGTTTTGCTGCTTTATCTGTATTTGTGTTTGTTTGTCTCCTTTCCCTTCACCAGAAATACTTCCTATATGTTTTTTTATACTTTGTTTTTTTATGCTATATGTATTATGAATGTTTTACCAAAGGAGTTGTAAAGGCAAGATGACCAGTTTTCTCAAGCCCTGTTTCCTCAAAAAAAAAAAAACTAAAAAAAACCACAAACAATGCAGCTGGCATAAAACGAGCAACATAATAATTGTACGCATGTGTTACAAAACACTATATAATTTCACATTTATAAACTACCTGAGCATAGAGTATATACTTTGCTTTTAATTTCCATTTAAAAACATCAGTTACCATCAGAACCAATTTTCCTACGAATAGATATCAATCTGTGCTCATAAGTAGTCATCATCGTGCATACCATATTGGAGCAATATACGGTTTGCTTCAGCCTAAGTGCAGCATGAACACTTAGTTATTAATTACTGCGGGCTAAATACTTCTATTGTAATGACCGTGCCTTCTTCAATCTCGGTAACACGGAACTGCCTTATTTCATAGTGTTTGTGGTGTTACACAGGAGTACAAGAAAATGCCTTAAAACTCTAGGAAAATGGAACATACTCGTATCTATATATATATATATGTTGTATTCAAGGGTTGTTTGGTCTTAAATGAAAATAACCCCTCTTTAGTGACAATGTCTGGTAGTTTACTTTGAGTGGCTGTGCCAGCCCATCAACCCTGGTTTTGAATAGTATGGTGCCCATGATAAGAGAAAGTACTGAAGAGATTAAGGCCCTTATCCCAGATAGATTATCTTTTCATTCATTTCCTTAGCAGTTCATCAGAATTTTTCAAAAACATGGTATTTCTTTGAATTTTTGTATTAATGAGAATGGCATTTTTTGCCAAATACACCTCAGGGGCAATGAATGGAGAGTGAACATCACACTAAGAGCCAAGTGTTAAACCCATCAGCAGAATTGTTTTCACCAAACTGTAGTCTCATTATGGGACAGAGCTTCGGGAAAACTGTTGCCTTTACAATTCCTGATTTATACTACCTCTTTATGATATTATGTATGTCTTATTATTTCCTGGACTCAGGGAACAGTGTTTAATATTGTATGTAACCCATAAAACAATGGGCCGTATTCAACAGGGTATCATGTACGGTTTTGGTTTTGAAAGCTTAAAACGATACAGTATTGTAGGTCAGCTAATTACCCATAGTCTTATATCACCAATGCAGTCTTTAAAATCGAATTTACGTCATACCAAAGATTGTTCTTTACAATTGTAAGGAATATACTATTTTTTTTTTAAAAAGATGTAAAAATAGACGTATAAACGTTTTTGTTTTGCATATTAGATAACCAAACATAATTGGTTGTAATCGTGCAGTAAGTTTGCATTTTAAACTACCTTTTGATCTAATTAATCTTGTTTCAAAAACTTCCAAGTGACAATTGTAGTGTAAAGTTTGTAGCTCTTAAAAACAGTATTAGATTATGTATTTTTGAACAAATTGCTCTATATGTTGAGGGAGGAAGAAAATAACCAAAGATTTATTTTTAGGTCTTGTCTATAAAAATACTTAGTTTACGGAAAGTGACCCTTAGTGGGTGGGATTGTCATCGCTTTAGATTAGGTTTCTTTTTCCATTTTTATGACATATACGTAATGGTCATCATTTGATGACCAAGATTGTCTTTGTAAGTGATTAATATGCCAGAGCATCCATACTTTAACTGCCTATCGTGCTAGCCTTTCCTGTAGTCATGTTAATTGGATTCCAAGTCATGTGCAGTACAACTTGTATCAAATGCTCACAAAGGCAGGAACAACATCATTGATGATGCATTCCTGTTGTTAGCAGTTGTATTGTCCACTATTTAGAAACATAGCATGTTGTATGATCTGTATCATGTAACATTGTGGTGAGAGTTAAAAATTATACATTTACTGAGCATTATAAAGGGGCTCTTGGCCCTTCCCGCAGCAGAAATGCCTCGGGTTACCCCCTCCACCCAATGCCTCATATTACATGGTTACAAGAAACACTAAGGAGAAGTCATTTTTATATGTTGTTGTAGAAGGTGCTGTACCTCCAAAGAATATTTACAGTAGCTATGAACCTTTTGCCAAAGTGTCCTCCGTTACTGATGAGTCTTGTTTTCTACTGCCTACGAACTCCTGGAGGTCTTCTTGTCACCAACTTCTTTTTACTGCCAACTATAATTGCTTTTCTCACATTACTTTGTGTGCTCCGCATGCTGTGAATCCACTTAAGTGACTCTTACACTTTTTGTATTAGCTAACAGTGAATACCAAAGATATTTAAAGTTGCCCTGGCATATTAGAATTAGTTTAATATACTTTATTATTTGTTTCTCAGATATTTGGGCTAAATGTAATATTTCTTTTCAGAGAATGCTCTGGAACTAATTTAGCACCTGCCTAAACAAATATCTCATCTGGTTGTACAGGGGTTGGATAATTATATATATAAATATATATATATATATATATATATATATATATATACACATATATATATATATATATATATATATATATATATATATACATATACATACATGTGTGTATGTATATATATATATATATATATATATATATAATATATGACAAAACTGTGTCATTCACAAATGCATACATAAGTTTGTGTATTCGATTATTGTAGGATATTTAAAATTGAACTCTCAATAGGCTGGGGGAAAGTTTTAATTGTACCCTTTCACTTCAAGCAGGAACTTTTCCTGTCCTTTAAAGAACACTGAAAGTGAAATTGTAGCCACATGTAAGTAGCGTATGTAAATTCAGAGATATTACATGTTGTCAAGATATAGTATTTCTGTAGTACAGCATGCTCATATAGTAAAACCTTGTATGCTAGCTATAATTTCCCTTTAAGGACAGAGCTCTGGCCCCATAGCCAAAGCGTTCTAGTCCACACGATTTTTCTGTTTTCATTCGAGCCACGCTTTGGCCAGGGCAAGTCATCTGCTCTGAATGTAGTGAACCAGTAAACCCCCACTAAAACACAAACTCCATGAAAGCCACATCACGTTTGCATCCCCTTTCAGCTCTTGAGACGTGGCCATTAAAAATTGTTATAAAGCTGTTTGGTATTCTTTGTTTTTTTGAAGAATATGTAAATGCTTGATATATGTAAATATATAGTTAATGCACACCGTTATTTCTACTACTGCTTTACTTCCCTGAGAAGTTTCCCCTTCAATCGTTTCATCTTGCCAGAAAAAGATCTTTATATACCACTATCACCCTTTAACTGAATTTTTGCTGTCCCTATTTTAGCTACGGACTATTTTCTTAAAATATTGCAGTAGCCGCTACACTAATAAAAATAAGTACCTGGCATAAACTGTCAAGCACAGAAAGGTTAATATTCACATTATTAAATAAACCTTAAGTGTCTTTATTACTACAGAATACCCTGAAATCAATGGTTACAGACAGTCTTTAGTCAAAGCTGGCAACTTATTTTGTGCCAACATAGGGAAAAGAGTAGTCACATAAGCTTTTTGGGCCACAGAGGTTTCCCTAGATTGAATCAATGATTGCATCTGAAGAACAGACATCTGAGGTCCTGAAAACATATTATGTATCAGATGCACATTTATGTTCCAACACTTAAAGATCTACATTTTTAAACATTCCAAGGAGGAATCCGGTGATCCTACCACTCTAGGGAATTTTAACTAGCATTGAAATTCATTATTTTTCGGTCTGTTGTTATTACAGAGGATTCTATATGTATCTGCCTTTTAAATTAAAGTAGAGATCACCATTTCTTCAATCCATTCTTTGATGTATTTTACATTTAGAAGTATTCATAAGTTGAACCAATTACTTACACAACTTGTATAAGACCTTGCTTTTGATCAATCATAGTTACTGTCAGAGCATCTTACAATATTGATTAAGCAGCAATTAGTGTTAAGTGAGTTATAAGAATCAAAACATGTATTTCACAATATATTTTTATAGCTGGATAAATAATATGATAGATTTCTTTTCTCAAGCATTGTATCCAAAATATGTAGCTTACCTATGGTGTTTCATTACTATTGTATATCAGAGTAAAAATGGCTATAGGGTTAAGCCTGATAACATGAATAACACAAATAATTGCAGTGCAGTTATGTCTAAAATTGTATACTTCACTCTTGTTAAACAGTCATCTGTCTCTTTATATTGTTGAAAAGTTAAGTGTCATCAATCATGTGTAGCAGTCATTTAATTATGTTCAGTTAAAAGGCCCTTGTGGGATCAATGTTACGGTACTTAAATTGATTCCCCATACCACTTTGAGTACAGAAAAGTGTTTTCTCAGAACTGGTTTCGAGAGAACCACAAAATTAAAACAAATACTCATTTCGGTTAAACAGATAATTGTACAGATATTTTAATACGTACTGAACCAGAAACATTTCCATTGAACCGGATATTTTTTAGACTGTTGCTAGTAAAGGACAGAGTAAAGGCAGTGTTTACCAGCGGCCCCCTCTGGGCCCTATCTCCTCACTGCAGCAAACGCCTTGTAAAGCTCACCATGGTGTAAATGGGCCAGGTGGGTGATAGAGGATCTCCTTCTGACTGGCCCATTGAGCATCAGCGTAGTGTAGTGCAGTGCGATCTTGTACTGGACTTGCAGCTGGGGGGGCTACCACCACCCTAGGCCATAATACATCACTTGTCTAGTGGGGTTCATTATTTGCATCATCAATGTATCCACTACCAAGTGTATGGTACAAGTGGTAGCTAGACCAAACTTTGGACAGAAAACTATTGGAATAGCTGGTTCCACTTGTTTTAGTTGTAAAAGGCAGTAATAGTCCTTAACATGTCTTGGTCTAATTGATGCTACATGATTAGCTCTGTTAAAGTTTGGTATCAACTGAGATGATTAAATACAGAATCATCAATATAAGGGCCTCTATATTTACTTTTGAGATATCCCAGGGTCCATGTCATAACACTATCACAGTTCCCTAGCAAATGATGTGGCATTGTGTATCTGCATCTTTAGTTTATTTTACATCATATGTTTCAACTTTCATTGGATAGCAAATGTGTTATGTTGGCAGAAAATAGTTGCCCTAAAAGACTTTATATTCTAGTCTTTAGAAGCTATAAAAGAATCTTTAGTTTCTGCTTCACTACAATCTCTTTAACACCAACCCCTGGAAGTTGACCTGGATGAGAGTTGTAATGTAGCAGGATCTTTTATGTTCTTTAATTTCTTATTCTTTTTTTTTTTCTTGTAAAGGGGTTTATGGGAATGTTGGCTTTGGATGACAGAGCTGATTAATTTTGTACCATACTCAGGGGATCAGCCTTGTCACTCCACTGTTTTTTCCAGCTGCCTACCTTGAATTTTGAATGTAACTTTGAATGTCTTTCTTTAATGTGTTTTTGTTTATTTTTTTTACACTGTTTAGTTGATGTCTATTAGAGATTTTTTTTTAATTATTATTATATTTTGTTATGGAGTATTGAACTATTGTTTATTTCTTGCCAAAAAAGTACACATGTTGAAATGCCAAAAGTTTGTTACTGCTGTGATAAGTCAAACTATCAGTGAGTTGCACAGTCTAAATAAAGTTTTTTTTCATAACAAAAGTGTTCTGTAATTTTGTTTATGAGAATTAGCAGCCTCTGAATGCTAAGAGTTCACTCTGTAGAATACATCTATGTTGGTTTGAAGCAGCCAATCAGTTGCAGGAAAGTGCTTCCATTGTTTTTCATGCGAACGCTTTCTATACAGACCCCCCATGTGCAGCATTCTGCGAGCCAGAGTTATAGTCCACTGGAGGTGAATATATCACGTGTTTGGCTGAGCACATGTCCGTTCATGGCATTGGGGTGGGGAAATTGGCAAGTGCATATGGGGGACTGGTTGTGCAGAATCCTCAAGTGATGACTCCCTTCCCCATTTAGTTTAGAATTAGCATGTGTGTGTTTTTATCAAATGATCACCCTACATTTACCAATATTGAATCTCTTCGACATTCCCCTGCCCATTGTTATAATTAAATTAAAATGTTCTGCAATTTGGTGTCGAACATAACACTATAAGCATTACTATCAACACCTTAGAGTCTCGAACAGACTTCTACTGTGCCCCACTTTTCGTGGTTTTTTATTTTCTTCAGGGGACAGCATAACAAGCCACCTCCACGTGTGCAAATTTTTTTTTTTGTATTCAGCGCTGCCTACAAAGATTATTGAACATTCTGCACATGAAAAATTGAGCTGGGCAGGCTCAATTCTTCCTCTGTTGGGTTAGGGGTAAGCTGGGGACAAAGTTGGCACTGGGCTGGGAAGCAGTTTGAGGACAAAGATGGTACTGTTAAGCTGTTTGGAGGCAAAGATGATAGAGACAAGCTGTTTTGGGACAAATCTAGTACTGTTTAGCAGTTTGAGGGCAAGGATGGTAAACATAAGCTGCTTGTGGACAACAGTAGCAATGTTAAGCTTTTTGGGGGACAAACATGGCAGAGAGAAGCTGTTTGGGCTCACAAATGGCAGACACAAGTTATGTGGGGACAAGCTGGCATGGTTAAGCTGTTTAGGGACACTGGTGGCACTGTTGATGGTTGAATTTACACTTCATTTTATTAAAAGATTATTATCTCTTCAAATTATAGATAAAATATTTGACATGGTGTGCAAAACAACAAAATATACAAGTAGGTACTCGGTATCCACGCTTAATATACAGATAGGAAGAGAAGGCATTCAAAAGGAAAAGGTGGGGCCTGGAGAGGGGGTGGGGCCAAAAGGGGAAGGGATAGAGTTTACAGAGGAAAGGGGTGAATCATAAACAGGAAGAGGTGTGGCCTGTCAGGGTAGGGCAAATTAAGATTAGGGGGTGTGTGAGTTTAGTCGGGTTTAGGGCAGGACAAAACCTAAATACACCACTGGTTGCTGCAGGTACATGACACATAGGTGCCTCACAGGAGTGTTTGAGCTGTATGGATAACGGGTTAACTTGATATATTAGTTCAGATTAGGATTTCCATCTTTGTGGAGAAAAAAAAAAATCCAACATGTGATCGCTCTCATTATTTACCATTTGATTAACAAACTGGTTTGGCGACATGCCGTGTATGTATATTGGTAATTATTTTGTCATATGTAGCTATTCTTGCACCATTTAAATAATTTACACTGACCATTAAGAACAATCTGAAAGGAGACACTGTAATAGAAAGATATACGGTATATATAGCTTCCATCTTCTGGCTGAAAGTTGGTGGCGCCTTGTATAATGCGTGGGTGTAGTGCCCCGTGGTGAGCACTAGGTGGCAGCACGCCACACCTGCCGCAGGGTGCAACGCATCAGCCAGCGTCAGACGGCCCTGTCCCTGCCGCCTACCAGCCGTAGGGGTGTCCGTTACCTCTCCCAGCCACATCGGCCAGCAGCAGTAATGCTGTGGCCGGCGATTTATCCCCTGCGCCCCCCCTCCCGCAGGCAGCACTATGCACAATCCCAGTCACTGACTAAAGTTTCTAAAGTGCCCGCAGCTTCCCCCTGCTGGAAGGAGAGGGGAGGAGACGGAAGGGAGCCAGCTGGGTCTCTGCACGCCTACTCCCTAGGGCTGCACACCTTCGGCTCCATGTGTTTGTGATGTCCGCTGAGCAGGGGAAGGAGCCCTATAAGAGAGCTGGAGGTGAGTGGGGTCGGGGGGAGTTGAGCCGGGGCCTGGGTTAGACATACATGGATAAAGCGCGCTGGGGCAGACACGGTCTGTATGTTGCTGGGCTCGGGACCGGCGGCCCTTTTACTGGCTGGGCTCCGCTGGCCCCGGAGTATATAGAGCCACCGCATGTGTTGCCGTATGCCTGTCATATCCGGGTGGGCTCATATGAGCTGTAAGCGACAATGCCCGTGCCATTATATTAGTCGTGGGCGCAGTAAACTAAACACTGCGCAGTCCACTTTAAAGTGGGTTAAACTAGTTTCACCGAGAGAGTGTCCATGTGTAAGATATCATACAAACATATAGTGCTGACAGCAGGGCGGTCAATGGTTTCTCCTGACTGCAGGGAATTCGCCCCATGTACAAAGTTTACTTTTTTTTTTAAATAAAATATGGCCCATCCTTCTATTTATTGATTTATATAGCGCCATCATATTCCACAGAGCTGTACAATGGATCTTTCTCCTTGGTTGTTACACCGTTGTGTGCAGATTGGATGTTTTCTGGAATGTAGTTAAATGGTGTATTATGGAGATTTTTGCCGTTTATTTACATTTATGGAAATGCCATTTATTTACAATGTATGCCAAAGCAAATAATTGATTATCCTTTAAAATGCCTGTCATTTCTGTCTGAGATGCTTTTGTTTGGTCATTTGCTGAACAGGAGTCAGGAGGTAAATGTCATAATATTATTAATTACTGAACCTCTGGGATTTACAAAACAATGGAAAGAATGGTAAATATATATTTATATAAATATAATATATATGGATGATAATCAGTTCAGAAGTTATTTGATTATTCTCTTGGTCTGTTATTGAATGCCGGAGCACCGAAGAATAAACCACATTATTCTTTTTATTGTGATTTGTATTCTTATTACAGTCTTTTTGTTTCTTGTTTGTCTTTAGCTGTTGAAAACGATGGGTTATTGAGACACAGCGTACAGTTTGGAAGCCCTGAGAAGAAGAAACGCAAGTCAAGTACACAAGTAAGCTACGCTCGGCTACAGGCTAAATAATATTGTGCTGACAATAAAATTGATATCTCTAGCATGTGTTTTTGTTTGGCACTCAGAGAAAACAATTTTTGAGATATTTAGTGTAAAAAGTGTGTCAGGCAAGCTGAGGTGCTAGTGATGCAGAGCCGGAGTCTCTCTCTCCTTCCCTACCCACCTTTACAAATGCTCGCTGTCAGCAACTTAACAATAGGGGAGGAATAATCATTCTGGGAACAGGAAATTAAGATACCTTACCTATAATAGACACATAAGGTTGGGGTCTTATATATATATATATATATATCTCTTGCTTATTATTCTGTAGGTCTTAATGACTTGTGGAAGGCGGCAGATCTGCTTTAAGACATAGGGTTCCCATTTACCCATGAAAAGGAAAACATAACACTCAACACTTTCTGTATAACTAAATAAATCGCTAAAACTGCCTATGGCTTGTGCAGATGCTGAGAATCGACAGTAAAAATATTTCCCAATAGTATACACCAAAAGTGAGATTTACGTTATATATCAATAGCCACATGATCATTTTGAGGTTAGTACTAAGGTACTTTGTTCTGTATATGTTTATCAATCCACCTGTTTATGAAATGAATATCCTGCAGAAACGATAACTTGTACTTTTGTTTGTTTCACCTTTGCAGCCCCCTCGCTCAGAATATGCCCCACCAGCGAGCACAAGTTCAGACCATCTCATAGCTTCCAACCCTTTTGATGATGATTATAATGTGCCACCTCCGCCTCTGGGGTACAACGTTTTTGGAAATGCAAGATATGCTGCTACTGAAGCTTATAGTGCTTTTAGTATGCCACCTACAATGTCACCAAGGACATCCTCCAGATTTGCTGCCTTACATGCCCTCCGAGGTAACCTGCCTCATTTTCCACAAGATGGGTTGGAAAAGCCATTTGGTAGAATACTCCCCTTCAACTTGGCCTTACAAGAGAACCCATATTATAGCGGGCTAAGTGAGACTATTACCTTCCCAGGACAGCACTTTATATCTAACCGTACCGAGAGCAGCCAAAATGTCACCAGAAGGCATCCTAACCCAACGGATGTCAATTTTGCCCCTCACAGAGGCCTCGGTCACCAGCCAAATGTTAATCTTCCCTTGGAAACAAGCCTTACTTCTATCTGTAACTCGAGAGATCCAAAAACATACTCCTTAAAACATGACTTTAGCCCAGTTAAAAGCAGAAATTGGACTCCAAATTCCACTGCGCTTTATCTGCAACGACATTCAAAAGATGGTATGCATTCTACTGCTGGTACAAATAATCATCAGAAAAGTCCGGTACCAGGGACTGAACGCTCCCATTCTACCAGCTCGGAACCCAGTTATGCCAATGACATTGAGAGGGGTCCGGAGACGCTTAGTGCTTCAAAATTAGCAAAAGCTGATGTAACGGCTAGTGAAAAGTGCAATAGATGGCTCCTCCATTCTTCTTACTGCGGCCACTTGCCTACAGTTCCATTGTATCCATGTGGAATTTGTTCTGGAGATGTTATCGGTGTCCAAGATGCCATCATGTGTAAAGCTTCTTGTCAGAAGTGGTTTCACAGAACGTGCACCGGGATGACAGAGATTGCCTTTGCGTTTCTTACTGCGGAAACATCTGCCATCTGGGGTTGTGACTCCTGTATGGCAAAAAAAGACATGAAGTTGGTGCGTGTTCAGAAATCTATGAGTTGAGACATAACGGGGATGAAATGGAGGAGCACTTCACCTGCCGTATGTTTACGGAGAGAATGAATTGCCTGATTTTACAACGTTGCCATATATTCAGAATCGGCTTGTGGCAATGTCTCTCCAGTAGATGTGCAAGCATTTCCCAAATGTTGGATTTAAACTTCTTTATATTTCATCAAGGTTAGGTGGGGTGACACAGAATGGCACGAAAGTGTCACCTATTATGTGGACGTCTAACAACATTACTAGCCCTGTCACTTATTTCTGAACATTTAAGCGATGCACTACACTTCAAGTCCAGCGAAGAACATTTAACATTTGGAAAAATTTTGGATTGAGGGCTCTAGGCGCTTGGAGATCTCTGAAGATTTCTGTCGGGATTTTGGGGGATCTGAAAAGGAAGCCTAAGTTTTGCCTCCATTTGGATGGACATATGCAGTTATACAACAGAACTACCTGCCCTGGATGGGAATTCTATTGCACTATGAATTTGTTTTAATATTGTGTGTTCTAAGGGCCAATAATAGCAGCAGGAAGACTATCATTGGTCTTAAATGTGAATAATGCAATCCCATTTGTGAATGGCACAATGTAATGGTTCAATCATGTCTTTAAGTAGTTTGAGGAAATCAGAAGACGGGTACGCTTAGATCTGCGGGTGCTGTTCTCCACCTCCCAATCTGTGAGTTATAGATCTAACTGGAATATGTTTGGAAAAAAAAATGTTATTATATATATTTTTTTTTTTTTTACAATTAGCACTGAATTTTTGTTCTCACCTCCTGTTTAATTCTTCTTTCTTTCAGCCGTGCATCATTTATTAAAGGCTGCCCTTGCAATATGGTTGGCTGTCTAGCCATGCTTTACAGTGTAGATCAGGGATAAGAAATATATGCAAAAATATGACAAATAGTTTTATTAGATTTAATGATCTTATTTAGTAATTATTTGTGGTTAACTATGCATAAATGTAAATAAGTTCCTGGTAAAGTAGTGCGAATGTGTAGCACTTGGGCTTTGCAGGTAAGCAAAAATGTATCTGATCTTATTAAATATAAACTGTATATGAGAATTTTTACATTTATTGTGCGGTAAAAACTTAATAAAAATGGATTTGTCGTCTTAAGAGGTTTGTAATAATCGCTGGCATTTCTATGCGCATACATAGTATTGTAGAATTTACTAATGCATAGAGATCAGTAACACACGGTATGTAAGCTTAAGGGCTAGTAGTAACATTGCAGTAAGGGTGCCAAGCTTGTCCAGAGGGTTACAATGTGTGTTTATTATACAGCAAAAGTGCACTGTTGGAGTTGCTGTATCCATGGAACTTGGCATTTTGTGGCTAGTCCAACAATGATTGAAATTGATTTTGAGGGCAGTCATGCACTCTTAGGCATTTTCAACCCTGCAGCCACCTACCCTGGTAATTGACAGACTAATGTGCCATCATACTGAAAGGGTTTCACACGCAATACTTCTCAGCATGGAGAGGCTGGGTGGACAAAGGGGCAATCATGCGAATATATAATGCCTGTGAAACTGTTCATTTCAATGTAGCCCTTTCCGTTACCCCTTCAGCATCCATTAACATAACACTGTAAAGTTTTAAGGACCAATCTAAAATAGCAACTGCTCGCCGTTTATCATTGGCGCCATTAACTAAAGGTTAAAGTATGTTTGGATGAGTACCAAAGCTGGCTTCCTAAGCATATGCTGAGCCATCCACCCGTGGGCCAGACAGCTTGGCAACACCAGTCTGTTTCTATGCGACGCAATGCAACGGGGTATTAAGTACATTATCTTTAGAATTCATCTGCTCCCTAAGGGGTACTTGTTTATCAGATGCCAAAATAATTAAATGGCCACATGGCATTGTTTAAACATATGTATCATATTACTTTAACTGTGCAAATAGCAATAGAAAATAGTTACTAGATGTTGCTGACTGTATGTTCTGAAGTACTAATTCCAATTTAGCTTTTGCTTCCCAGAGCCATATTTTTTTGCCTAAAGAGCAGTTCTGTGTGATAAAAATGGAGCTAATGATTAACACCGCATGGCATATATTTAGATCATGCCGTACTTTTGTGCCGGTATATGGGCAGTCAGGTCTGTCACCAGGAATCCTCATTGTTGACAGCTAAATTGTAACGGTGATCACAAAGAGCATGGCTGCGTTGAAAGGGATATAAATATCCAAATGTACGTTTGGGCATTCCCTCCGGTAGTGTTAGAATGGACACGGTAGAAGGGATTCCACATTCAAAGAGAGATGTTCTGTATAGACCCTGTATTTGATGGCTCATAGTGTGATCAGAAGCCCTGCTTTGTGATTACTGTTTGATCAGCAAGCAGGGGAATCACTATGGCAAAAGGAAAAAATGTTTATTAAAAATAATACTTAAAGGGACACTCCAGAGATCATATGCAACCGTTTATTCATTTAACCTTTTGTGTGGTCCGTTTTGCAAATGCACGATTCTGCAGAAACCCCGCAAATGCATCTTCCCCTTCCCCCACCCCCAGATTAATGTCTTACAGGAGAACACCTGTCCCCGAACATGATATCCTCGCCTTCCTGCCGCTCCGGTGAATGCTGTGTGCAGAGGTCTGTATGTGTTGAAAGTCGTTCCATTGATTTAAATGGAATCATTCCTGCCACAGATTGGCAACGTAAAGGTCTTTTGACCCTTTAATCTCCTCCAAAACCTTAAAAACCTATGGATGTGGGGTATTGCTGTATGTGGGATGTAAAATTGCAAAAATATTGACACATCACGTAGAAGAGGTTGGACAGAATTCGCTGCATGAAAAGTAGTAGAATGGCCCCTGTAAAAAACTTTGGTTTGCAGAAGCAGGTGGTTTTGGAATCTATGAGGGTGGAAACGTGCATTTGTGTAGCCCTGGTTACCAATACTCACATTCAGAGACATGTGAGGAGCTAAAAGAAAGCAAAGTGTGGATACCACGTATCTCTTCATTCTTAATGTTAACCTGTGAATACAGCGGTCTGGTCGCCATGGAGATATCTAATACAGCAGGCACTGCGTGATCGGTAAGTAAACCGGAAGTTCTCAGCGTTCTAAACGAGCAAGAAGTTTCAAACGCATCGTCAAATAACTAACATTTACAAAGTACGCATAACGCAGTCAGCGGTAATAGTCGTATGTTTACAATTAATTTTGAATGAGGAGACGGCCAGTAATCATAATCAATCAGCTCAATGTCTTGTTGTCTCTAGTGTTTTGAGCCCCTCCGGAGTCGAAGAGGAAGTTTTTCGTCTCCAATAGCAACGGTGCTCGCTTCTTCAGTTTACACCGGGGACCGACAACATGCCCGTCCTGGTCAAGGATTACACGTGGGAGCAAACCGACAAGGAAGTTTATATTTCCCTGCCGTTAAAGGGCACCAAAGCCGGGGCGGCCGACGTGCTTTGCACTGAGGTGTATCTGAAGGTGAGTAACCGACTATTAACCATGCGTGTCCATACCATGGGTACCAGCTCAATGTTAAACACACCCGGTCTTGTAATGGTAACCAGTAGGTCTAAGCAATGGATGCCCTTTTATTTTAAAAGCACATTTAGCAGAGCTTTTCAGTATTATCAATAAAATAAGCAGGCATACATATTAATTATGTGTGCTTAATGTCTATAATATATATACTTTAAAAAAATGTGGGTTCATAATATCAATTGTTTAGTATTGTGATTAATTACATAGTAACTAAATATACTTAATTAAAACATACACCAAAGCATTCAAGTGATTGCTAATTTAAATATTTACCGGTGTAAAATAATAATAATAAATGCTTGTTAGTTTGGTGTAACCCTTTCCTCGCAAACGCATTACAAATTACACTTTCACACAGCTTTATTACAATCAATAGAGCTGGGGATAAATATAAACCAGAATTTATTCCTTAGGTAAATTATCATCTATAGAATAACCTCTGAGAATAAACCCAAATCACCCAATTATAAACCACTGAAACGTAATATAATGTCGGGACATAGCTGAATAATTTGTTTATTTATCAAATACTTTACCAGGAAGAATACAATATATACAAAGAGACTTTACTGTTACAGCAATACATTTAGAAGGCTACATATGTAAAGCATATATATATATATATATATATATATATATATATATATATATATATATATATATATATATATATATATATATATAATATGGGTATACTGACAATGTAACCTTGGCCATTAATGCCTTGGCGTTTAGATGCGAGTTACTAGAAGGCAGAGATTTATAGGGATCTGAGAAAGGTCTGAGATTTTTTTGGAAGGTTATTCCACATTTGGGGGACTTTGTAGAATTGAGGTGCTTCCTTCTCCTTTACTGGAATTGGACCGGTGGTTCTCGGAGGTACGGAGAGCTGGGGTGAGCCTATTGTTTAGGCAGAGATGCAGTGATGGGTACTGTGATGACATTGGAGAACAAATGTTCTTCAAAAGTGTTTAGTTTGTCAAGATGGATTTGGCGTGAACTAAGTCATTTTTGTTTTTTTCCAAATACCATTGGGACTAATTTTATTTATTAACATTTTTTTAAACCAGCTGGTTCTGTACTGTAATTTGAAATTGTGGTATGCATGTTCCTTTAGTTTAGATTATGGTGTCATCGCCATACATCTAGACATGGGAAACACTGGAAACCTTGGGCAGTTCTTTTACAAAGTATAGTGAAATTGGGAATCAAGAATGGGGCCTTTTGGTACCCCACAAGTAATTTTGAGCAGTTCAAAAAGCAGTGTTACTTAATGATAAATATTATTTGTTGTTTTTATACAGCACTCTCATATTCTGTAGCACTGTACAATGGGTAAACAGGACATAATAGTAGTGCATAACATTACAATTTGACTTACAGAAACAGGCAAGGAGGGCCCTGCTCTTTTAAAATGTATGTCTTTATTAGACATATGGATTTTGACATCCTCTACCACTTCTGTTGGGGAGCTGTTACACTTATCCACCACTTATGAGTAGTAAAAGCAGTCTATTGTCATCTTTCTGTATATCATGAGAACTATTTTTCTGGATGATGTAGGTAATCAAATAGCAAACTATTGCATTTATGCAACACATGCAAGAAACAAAACTAGAAAAAAATGCTGTTCTATTCATGTGCCCTTTATTTTCAGGTGAGTTTTCCTCCGTTCCTTTTTGAAGTGTTTCTGTTTGCTCCCATCGATGACAGAAAAAGCATTGCTAAGGTTGGAAATGGAATTATCTTGTTCACGCTGCATAAACAAGTGCCTTCCATTTGGGAAATGCTGACAGCAGTCAATCGTAAGTAGAATTCTCTGACAGATGCAATATCCGTTTTTGTTGGCAGTACCATTGAAGGCTGAATTGAGAAAATGATATATTACTGGTAGTACATGTCACTACAGTGTATATCTTCTCTTTAAACAGCTGATTTTAATACCCCTTAACCAGATCGTTAAAATAATATGTTGGGCTAGCAGCGCCCCCTCTCTCGTTTGGAATATTTACATTGTACTTTGTCACAATGTAAAAATATATTTATGTATACATGTAAAGAATCATTTTACTATTTTCTCATAGTAGGATCCATTTTTCTGTACAAAGTAAGTTTTACTAGTTGTTTACTATTTGGAGTATAAATACTAAACAGTAGATGCGCCTTTTACGGAACACAAAATACGATAAACTATGCGGCACTGAATGTTATTATTTCTGAGTAATGTTGTTAAGAATCTTGCATTCCATTTCTACTTCCGCTATAACAGCAGTTCTTATCTCATCTAATAATCAGTTGGCGTCTAACCTGGGGCAGGCTGGCAGATTCTTGTTTGGAGGAACATCCATCCAAATGACCTAGCGATAGAGGCGTTCAGAAACACAACACTGTGCAGACTGCCCTAATAATATACTTTGGCTAGTCCTCTGTAACATCCACCAGCATTAACATGAAAAGGAAACAATGGTAATAGATGGAAAAACACATTCTTATCCCTGAAAGTCTCCAAATCAGGCACCTGGACTTCTGCCTCCCTTGCCAGCCTCACCCTATTTCTTAACAGGGTTAGCAATATATATTTCACCATATCAATTTGGCTGTTGTGTATATATCAAATGGATATAGTTTATGGATTATATAGATTTTTGGTGTTGGGAGAACAACTGAATATTGAATTGCTCTCATAGAATGGGATGTTTAAAAACAAAGGAGAAATGACCGGCGCTCAAATCCAAACCTACTAATATATAGATTAGCTCACCAAGGCATCTGAAGAAATGGCTGGACTTTCAAAACAAGTTTTTTTTGATAAGCAAGAGGTCAGGGAGGCT
The DNA here is from genome assembly GCA_023333645.1 of Sceloporus occidentalis. Lineage (NCBI taxonomy): Eukaryota > Metazoa > Chordata > Lepidosauria > Squamata > Phrynosomatidae > Sceloporus > Sceloporus occidentalis. The sequence goes on from JALMGF010000037.1 coordinate 7,421,359, forward strand.
CTTGAGTGTGCTTTGGCCAAATACAGGCCTAAAGCCTCAGGTTTATTGAATGTATATATAAGTGTATTTGTAGCCTATTTGGATTTGAGCGCTGGTCATTTGTTCCTTTTTGTTTTCCCGTATGGCTACATTTCATGACATTGCTGCCGCCCAGGAATTTGGAAGTGGCCAAAGACATAACATGCCCCTAGAATCAATGTTTCATATATTTATGTATGATTGAATGGCATTATGAATATCAATCTTATGTTTTCTAGTGGAAAAGAAGGACATGCAAAAGATACGTGAAGATTCAATTGCCAGAGTTCAGGAAAAAGCAAAAGAAGAAGCCCAAACCAAGGCTGTACAGAAAAGAGAAAATGAGAAATATTCTCTTGAGGTCATGATGAAGGTACACAATTATAGTTTTCATATAACCATTGGCAAACAAATGGTTAAAATGTTTTTATTATGGTTTTTGTATATTAGCGGGCACAGCAGATGTATTGTAGTTCTATGTTATGCTATAGTTATTGGTGGAGGAGTCGCTAATGTTTCAGACAGCTCTGCTCACATAGATATGGGCCTATTCATTTGTGGTGAAGAATATTTTTGTATTTCTACTAGATGGATGAAGAAGAGAGAAAGCGAATTGAAAAAGAGAAGGAGGAAGAAAGAAGAAAGGCTACAGAAGAGCTGGAGAAGTGGAAGGAGCAACAGAGGATTGAAGAGGAACAAAAAATGATTCAGGTAGCACAGAAGAAGAAAGAACAAGAAAAAATGAAGAAAGAAAAAGAGAAAAATATGGTTAATGCAAATAAGTCCATATTTCCAAGCAAAGCAAATTCCTGCCCAAAAGGTACAATGTAGATCTTTGCTCAAAATATATACACGTTTTTTGCCTTTTGTATAATGTGAGAAAAACATATGGAAGGTGATTGGATTTCATTCTGCATTATCCAGAAATATTATTATTATTATTATTATTATTATTATTAATAATTTGCATAGCATTTTAGATATTGCATTTACAGAGAAAAAATGCTAAGTATGGTGAGATTGTTCTTCTCACAATCTTACATTAGCAAGTGCAGTGCTACATATTTTCTAATGCATAAAATACATAGATTCAATCATTGTATGTATTAATTAGTTGGCATGCCACAGAGCTAGAGATATGCAATCACTTGTAATTTGGCTGTGGTTACGGTGCTCCCAGGCATAGAAAAAAAGGTCTTATAGATTAAGAAAAAGTTGATACACTTCCTAAAAAGTGTAGTTCCTTTTTTCATGGCAAGAACCATGGCTTTTAGTTCTTAGTGTAAGTTTTTACACTGCTTTGGAATGAAGTTTTTTTTGTCACGAATAAGATGAATAAGCTGTTTGGAGGAACCACACAATTGAAAAATGTATGACTGTATTGTGAGCTGATATGCTAATGGAGACCTAAACAGCAAATGCTTTATTTATCAGGACATGAAAAGATTAATGAAAAGATATTGCCTCCTACTCGTACGAATGGCTGTATTAAGATTCATTTCACCCCTCGAATCTTCCCCACTGCTGTCAGGGAGTCTCGGCTGGCAGAAGAAGAAGAGGTAATGTTTGGGGGATATTTTCTGTTTCTAGTTCAGGACAGTTTGGAAAGATTTGAAACATTTATGCCTCATGGCCATAGCATTACCACAATGAGCGCAGAGTAAAAGTATCTACAAAATGCATATATCTTGTTGTTGGGATTTAATTTTTAAATATTCTCCAGCTTAGTTTTAACAGTCAAATTTGGCCATGATGAGCAAGCCAATGAACATCACAGGACAGTGTAACGCATGCACCAGGTTTGTGAAACTGTTAGTGAATATGAGAAAATATAGTTATTGTAAAATTTCAGATTTGGAAGAAAATTGATGCAGTATAAAAAAAAAATAAATAACATATAGGAATGGACTGCATTTGAAAGTTGGTCCTGGGACTTTAAGGCCAGCCGCCGATAAATGGCACTTGTGTAGATGTCTGCTGTATACATAGTGCTGTAGGCTACACTATTTAGCAAAGGGATTAACCACACGAGCGACAATATAGTTACTTGGGAGGCCATTTAGACCCTAGACATATGTATTCCAATGCTTTAGCATCTATTTTACCTGTTGTACATCGTTGGCAGATATGATGGAATTGTGTATATATAGATAGTATTTTTTCATACAGTGGTTACAGAAGCAGGCTGAGGCCCGGAGAGCTATTAATCTTGATGATCAAGAATTTAAGGATTTAAAAGAAGAGGAAAAAAATCCAGAGTGGCTAAAAGATAAAGCAAAGTAGGTATTTTTAACTTTTTATTTATATCTTAAGTGTGATCAGCACAGATCAGGAGGAAGAGAGGAAAAACAGGGAAATTAAGGGAAAATGAAAGATAAATACATTTTACTCATTGACATCAAAAATGTATGCGAGGCCCCCCAAAGGGATCTCTAGTCATTGTGACTAGAGCCAGTGAAGAAAAAAAATAATAAGTAAAATAAAATTATATATTTTTATTTAAAAAGTGTCCCTTAGCCCTATCACTATGAGTAAACAATTTATTAAAAAAATCACTACCTTTAAACACCTTAAGACGATAGTATAAAAAAATGTCATATGGGATAATATATAAAAAGGATTGATGTGGCCCTCTTGAACATAAAAAATGTGTATGTGGGGTATGGCTTTCATCAGGAGATGTTGCTGAACATAAATTGGGTCATCGTTCAGCTGTTGCGCCTACAGTGTAAAAAAAAAAAAAAAAATGTAAGCAAAATTGCAAGAAGGTGTTTCTTATCTATTATCACAAATAATTATTTCTATTATTTTAAAAGAAGGCCCTACTTCTCCTGAACAAAAGGATGCATGATTTGTGCAGGTTCATAAAATATGGATGAGGGGAATCATGGTTTAACACACATATGGTAAAAATGACAAAAAGAAACTGTAGGGTGGGACTGTAGGGATTAAAAAAAATAATTAAAAATGCATCCAAACGAAGCCTTTAATCCTGGAAAATTCAATGCCCAAAAAGTAGAAAACATTGTACAAGGAAAAATAAAAGTATTAGTGTTGTTAGCAGTACACAATGCAACACAATACTGCTGTCTGCTCTCGTGCCTATTCCTAATTATATGCTATTTGTCTCAGTAAACTCTTTGCAGCTGGAGACTGTCTTGCCGCCGTGAACGCGTTGAACCTGGCCATACGCTTGAATAACAAGATGCCAACGCTGTATCTCAATCGAGCTGCCTGCCACCTTAAATTAAGAAACCTCCATAAAACCATTGAAGACTCCTCAAAGGTATAACCAGGAATTGCATCACATTCTTCTCAATCTATACATTGACACACACTGGAGTTCAGCCCATCGTTCATGAGAAACTTTGCCTTGACCTTTAAACATTGATTGTGCTGTACAAACTTAAAAGGTTATGACTTAATCTCAACGATCAGTTCCACCTGCATATTTTATATATATATATATTATATATATATATATATATGTATATATATGTATGTTCTTATTTTCGTCTGACTTTTTTGTAAGTACGAATTCCCCTCCTAATCATATTACAGGGATAATAGAACTTAACATATGTAGTCTTAGATATATAAATAATTTAAATTATAAACCATATTAAATAATGTACAATATATAATATAATGTATAATAATTACAAATTGCTGGGCTTTAAAAAAAAAAAAAAAAGTTTCAGGGGCAAACCAACTGGAATTTTGCCAGTAAACTTGGCACAGTGGAGCTGTTTCACATTTTAGCACTCATACATCCCAATGATACAGAATTTTTAAAGCAGTCTTGTCACCATAGCAACCAATGTATTGTTCCTGATGGTTTGGTATAGTTGATATTTGTAGTTGCTCTATAGAAGCAATCCCTAATGACGTTATGCCACTGAGACAAAAGAAACGAAATAGAATACAAAACTAACCATAAAATGTTTTATAGCAATTTTGAATATAACCTTATATCTCCATTTTTGTTGAATGCAAGTACAATTTTTACTTAAAATTGATAAGTGGTGTAACACAGGATGAAATAAATGCAAAGACTTGGACCTTTTGTATTATCTGAATATATGCTTTGTGTTCAAATTCAGGCACTAGAGCTTCTTACACCACCTGTGCCAAACAATGCAGCCGCAAGAGTTAAAGCCCATGTGAGACGTGGAACAGCATTCTGTGAGCTAGAGCTCTATGTCGAAGGTAAACCTCTTAGTCGTATAGTCATATGTATTCCAATTGATGAATTTAGACAGTGTCCTTGCTAGATTTTGAATAGATGGTCAGCTTTATGGGAACTAAGCTGCATGGATGTACACAGATCCAATCTAAAACAGTGCTGACATTTTGTTCTCACTTTACAATACCTGCCATGGCAAACTAATTTCCTCCTTTAGCTTAAAGTACCACGCGGGCCGCATGTTGGACGCCCCTGGTATAGGCCTTCAGGTCTAGGGGATGGACTATCAAGCTCTCCAATGTCCTGCTGCACAATGGGTGGATTACAGGGGAGATCTTCCAAACAAGCCTACTAACGATATGGAGGAGGCATATCATGGTGTACTGTGTCTTAAAGGCACACAGCACCTTTTAATGCATTCAGGATGCCAACTGTGAAGGGAGCGGCTGGGGGGGCGCTGCCCTGGGTCAGACCTAACGCAGTGCCCAAGGGGATATACCACTGCCATCACCTCCTTCCTACTTTGAGCAGGGTCCTCCCCAACTCTTGTCCATCCTGCTATGTGACGCGCTACTTGTTAATTCCTGTTGTGCAGAATACGATGGTGCTATATAAATAATAACAGTCACCACCATATTGCAGGGAAACAGTGCAAATATATAGAAAGGTTCTGATTATTCATTCTGTAGCTTTGCATATAGAGTGTCTACCCTGAAGTACTCCATGTGAGAAAACACAAATTCCTTTTAAAAGCATATTGTGTTTTGGTTGCATTATCTCTTTTGTCCTGTACATAGTGGCTTTGGAAACAAATCTTTTATTGATTGTGGCAGTATAAAGATCAATATCAAAAGTCTATTTACTAAAAACAATGCCATGTAATCAAAGTTTTGGCATTTGACTCTGACTATATTTGTCTATCTCATTGCATTAGTGACTACAAATAAAAGATCTTATCCTCAAGTGTTTTTGCCATTAAGGAAAATATGAAACAACGTTAAGGTTTAACTGAACAAAGTCATTTTTCCGGTTTCTGTATGAGCTTACCTGGGAACTTACGAGGTTTGATCCAAAGTCTCAGGGTAAGCATTGGCTTCCGCGGGGCTCCGGTTTAGTATCTCTAATCTGTGGACTAGTCTTACTGAGGCTACCCCTGCCTTTTAAGTGAAGTCACAGGGCAGCCAATGCTGGGAAGTTCCCAGGTATATGTAAAGGGCTGTAACTTGTGCAGGGCAAGAGGGGCAGGTATGGCAAGGTGAAGGACATGCTTGAGTTGGCCGGTGTCAATATATTCCGTTGTGCTTTTTTGCAATAAGTGGCATCAGCACGACCTATTTAGTATGTGTATGAATCAAAGTAACCTTCCTAGTTAAGAATTCCTCATCCAGCAATGATCTGTACGTGTCCCATCTTTTGCTGGAGCAACCTGATGACATAAATAAGTTAAAATGCACGTGGTAAACTCTTAATAACACTAGAATCACTTTGCTGATCCAATTGCTTACATCTGAAACATATAGACCATGCGCGCACATTTTAGAAATCTTTATGGTTGCAAATTAGTCATTGGTTTATTGTATTCTGTAGAAATGTTAAACGTTTCATCACCAACCTTTGGCATTTCTATTGAGTGAAGTCTTGCTTTTTAATTGGAATGGCTCTTCAAATAAGAGGAAGGAAATTGTCTTCTATCATGGGTTAAATTGTCGTGGTGAAGTATTTCTGTGTTGTTTCAATCGTTTGTGTGGTCTAATTGAAAAGACAGTCAATATAGCAGCTCCAATTAACAGTTACGTGGGAGCATGCATACTGTTTACAGGCTGCAGGTCTCAACATATCTGTTATTAATCTATCTGGTTTGGGATTTAAACCAGATTTAAACATTTAATGTGGTTTCTATACACATAATTGTAACGTTTAGAGCTGTAAAAGAACAACTTATTACATGCTATATGTTTGATTGTTTAAAAATACATTATAGTAAATTTGTAAAGATAATGTTGCATTTTTCATTGGGTCCTCTTCTCCTTTCAATCTTGGTGGCCCCAAAATGGGTTGCGAGCAGGCCCGGACTAGGACCAAAAATAGGCCCGGGCATTTAAGCCTGAGCAGCCCATTTTTATTTATTTATTGTTAAAGCCCACCCTTCATGTACCATCTTTGCATTTACTCACTCATTCACACAAATCATTAACACATTCATTAATGCAGTCTCACAAATCATTCAAGCAATTCATCCACACATGAATTCATTAATTGTTATACGCATTCACACAATTCATCCACACATTTATTCATTCATTCTCATACGCATTCACACTACCCCCTCTCCCTATCTTATCTGCCCCTTCTCACTATGTACCCCCTTTTCACTATGTACCCCCTTCCCCACTTCTCAATATGTATCCCCTCTCACTATCTAACCCCCCTCTGCCCCTTCTCACTGCACCCCCCTCCCTCACCCTACTTACCTTGTTGCTGGAGCAAGCAGCAACTGCGACCGGGCCCGCGGCAGGGCCGGATTGATTTAGGGGCTGATGAAGCTGCAGCTCCAGGCCCCTACCTTAAAATAGGCCCAGTCGGGGTTTTTTTTTTTTACATTATTTAACATCCTCCATGTTAAATAAAGTTAACAAAAACTTTATTTAACATGGAGGATGTTAAATAAAGTAAAAAAAAAAAAAAACAACAAAAAACCCCCCGATGTTTTAATTTAAACCCTGTGCGGCCGCACACCCGTAAGGCCGGCCCTGGTGGGGGCTTCCCGGCCCCTTAGGGTGGCGGACCCGGTTGCAGTTGCGGCGGGCTTATGGGGCAGATGCCCCTTATGCCCTGCGTTAATGCGGCCGTAGAGGCCGCATAGGCCCAGTCAGTCCGGTCCTGACTGGGCCTATTTTAAGGTAGGGGCCTGGAGCTGCAGCTCCTTCAGCCCCTAAATCAATCCGGCCCTGCCGCGGCCCGGCCCACCGTGCAAATGCCCGGTGTGCCCAATGGCCAGTCCGGGCCTGGTTGCGAGGTGCTAACTGACTACATGATCTTTAAATAATATATCAGGAGTAGAGTCTCATGGAAATAATACAGGCAAATGCAGTACACACATTTAAATTTAGGATGTGCATAAAGACACAATTATTACTGAGTGATTCAAAATGGGGAGACTACATGGGCCAGTTGGCTCTTTCATGATGTCTGTATCTGTGTTTCATTATGGATATAGGTAAACTGTCTGCACAGTATGGATGATTAGGATTAATATGACATTTACTGGGTATTACATTTCTTGTATTGTGTTTGCATCTAGGCCTCCAGGATTATGAAGCTGCTCTGAAGATTGACCCCACCAACCAGATGGTGAAATCTGACACAGAAAGAATACGGCAGATTATCCAGGGTTCCTCCGCTGATGCCCAATAAAATTGTGTCAGTCTCTCAAAACTATACTAAAATCGTAAAAAAGGGAGTATATGTGCAGGGAAACGTGACTGTGACAAGCAGACACTGACCAGAAAAAAATGTAAATAGCAGGTTGTAGGTACATTTAAAAATGCGTTTTGTGTCAACCTATCTATATAAAACATTTTTCATAAAACTAAATAATTGTTTTATTGTAAACCGAGTTGTGTTGATTGTGTATGGTAAAGCTTTTGTGTCTGTCTGCAACACAGCCTGGCTTTCTTGGACTTCTCAAGAAGCAAATGAAAATAGGTTGGTAGCAGGGACAAACATTAAGTTTAGTCAAAGACAGAACATACATAGCATACGCAAGACAGACTGTAATTCAGCCGAGAACACAATCATCCACAGAATAACCTATCATATACAGGCATAGCTTTTGTGTATGGTCAATAATTGAAACAGTACAGTGGAGACAATTAATTATGCATTGACAGAAACATAGTACAAACAATCAACAAGCATAGCAGTAGAGTAAAAACATTAAACAAGGGTACAAAACAGTGCTATGGTAGCAGGAATAACCCCTGAGGATATGGGGGCTAGGTGGAAAGGGATGTTGGTGAGGTTTGGGGATTAATCCTCCTAAAGATTATCAATGATAGAATAGTTAAGATGGGGATCAGCCTGCAACAGTCTTGAACAGTGACCTGATTTGTTCCTCAGGTTTAGACAGTTCTCATCAAACCAATGGCACCCTCTGAGTTTCTGGGAAAAGTCCATACAAAACATAGGAGCAGGCTGGCGTGATTGCTCACAGGCTCACATGCAGAGGCAGGGGTCAGCTGGGCCATGTAACATGACATTAAAAGACTCCATAGTATTATGACAGATTACACATATGTGCACGCTGTGCTTAAGTCATGCTTAAACTATGCAATGTGAGTGATATTTTGCGTGTAAGTAGCTTGTTTGTTCTGGATGAGCCACTTGACATTCACTCTGGCCCAGAAGGTGCCAGACCTTCTTGGGTAAGACTTTTTCTCCACAGAGTATTTGAGCTTTCCAGGGTTCATGTGCAGTAGGACATTTGCCAGAACAAATTTAGTCTCTTCCACCATGATGTATAAGGATCCTTATATTGTGGCCTCCCTTAAGGGCCACCCATGCCATATACATTCTGTTGGTCAGCATGCTTGACACTACATTAGCCTGAACAGCCTTTGCTGTGACATCAGGGATCCCTGTAATCTCTCCCATTGTCCTCTTGGCTCTGATGAGTTTTTAGATCACCCTACAGGACCAATGCCCACTTGTTCAGAGAAGCATAACTTCTCAGTAGCTAGAACGTACCTGCCATTAATATAACCCCACACTAGCAGTGTAGTCAGTGTAGTCTTGTCATATACCTTGTATATGTGTAGTGTAAGAAGTGCTGTGAAAGTAGTTGGCGCTATAGAAGTACTGTTTCACTCCCTCCGGTTAGTGTTCCCTCACAAATATGATAACCTCCACTTAAAACCAGGGTGCATTCCTGCTGTGAGCGATTGAGGTGCACCACTTGTCTTTTTCAGATTCCCCCCAGTGGGGAGCAAGTAAAAGCAAGAATTGGAGTTCCCCACAGAGCCATTTGAACACAATTGAAACAAAAGTTGGTATACTGAACACTCATTTGGCACCCTTGGAAGGTCCCTTGCACATGAATGTTTTTCATTATGAAGCCCCAGAAGAAGTAGAAGAGATGACAGTAGGTTAAGGTGACAGCTCCCAAAATCTGAAAAAACTGGGATATACAGTGATATACTGTATAGGGGGGGTAAGTATGATGGATGTTATGTAAGTTAGCATGTAATTGCATGTATTTAATTTAGCTTTATTTTTAATTGATGCCACAATATTGCTTCCGAAACGTAGATGTAGTAGGGTACTTAGATGTGGGAATATGCATTTTACAGTACTTTTATGAGTCCAAAAACTACCATACATATATTATGCTTTTTATGACACTTATTTAGCTGCTTTATGATAGCTCTCACTTTCAAATGTCATAAATTGACGCATGAGTGAAGGTCAGAAATAAAAGCAGGATTGGGTTTGATCTGCATGAGTTTAATCTGTTGTCTGCTTCTGAGTGGTGAGACATACTTCTGTTGTGTTGTGTAAACATGCAGTGGCTCAATCATTACCTAGGAACTGCAAGATAACTTCAAAAACAATTAAAGTTTGCACGTATTAGAATAAAGGATAAACATTTTTCCCTTTTTACGGTAGTGTCCACTTAAGGCTATTTTTAAATGTGTTTAATTGGTTTTCGGTTTTGTTCTAAATATTTCTTTTGCTTATTATGCTAAGCTAACAACTTGTGTAGACATTTAACCCCTTAAGGACCAGGCTCATTTTTCGTTTTGTACCCTGTGGGTTTTGACACTTTTGTGGTGCTTGTGTTCAGCTGTAATTTTCTCATCACCCATTTAGTGTATCCACATAAGTTATATATTGTTTTTTTCAGGACAAGATGGGCTTTCTTCAGATACCATTTTGACCGTATCATCCTTTTTACTATAAAAAAAATTAAAAAAAACATGGTGAAAAATGTAAAAAAAAACACATTTTATGACTTTTATTTGAAAAATCTTTTACTCACCTAAAAAAGCAAGTAAAAAAACTAGCTAAATAGATTCTACTACTTGTCCTGAGTTTAGAAATACCCAATGTTTTTATGTTTTTTTGCTGTTTTTTGTAAGTTATAGGGCAATTAACAAATCTGGTCAGTCTGCCTCCATCTCCTCTTTGGAATATCTTTGAAGCCGGTAAACTCAATTTAACCCATTCAAACCAAATATTTTTGAAAACTAGACACCCCAGGGTATTCCAAATGCTGTTATTTTAACCCTTTCCATGCACCAATTATAGAACTACATTTTGTCAAACTTTGTAATAGTAATTTTTTTTTCACACAAATTGTACTTTAGTTATAGATATACAGGTCCTGGTATATGTCACTGTCAGACAACCCCCCAATATGTGTTCAGGAACATCTCCTGAGTACACCGATACCCCACATGCATGGGTTTGTCAGATTGTTTGGCTGGTAAAAGGCTACTTTTGGGGAATGCGTAATCCAGGTGGTCATTTGGTCATTCTGCCTCCATCTCCTCTTTGGAATATCTTTGAAGCGGGTTAACTCAGTTTAACCCATTCAAACCATATATTTTTGAAAACTAGACACCCCAGGGTATTCCAAATGCTGTTATTTTAACCCTTTCCATGCACCAATTATAGAACTACACTTTGTCAAACTTTGTAATAGTAATTTTTTTTTTTTTTTTTCACACAAATTGTACTTTAGTTATAGATATACAGGTTCTGGTATATGTCACTGTCAAACAACACCCAAATGTGTGTTCAGGAGCATCTCCTGAGTGCAGTGATACCCGACATGCATGGGTTTGTCGTGTTGTTTGAGATTTAAAATGCCACATTTGGGAAGTGCGCTTTTTTTCTCCATTTTGGTCAGTCTGTACCTATGCCCTATCTTTGAGCTCGGCCACTCCAATTTACCCCATCAGCCATTTTTTTATATATATTAGACACCCCTTGGGTATTTGAAGTGCTTTTATTTTAACTCTTTGTTGAGATTTTTGAGAAATGTTAGCACTTGCTCAAAATAATAAACTTTATTTTTTTATTTTATTTAATTTTTTTAATACTTTTTTTTTTATTTTTTTTACACATCTTACTGGTACTGGATGGTTCATCAAGTGACATCACTGCATAATTATTTTGAATGTTAGCACATTTTTTTTTTTCCATTTTTTTTTTTTTTTTATATATTTTACTAATCACAGTGATTAGAATGCTGGGTTCCATTGACTTGCTTGGTTGAATGCAGTACCTATATTCAACCTGCAAGTGGAGCCAGAGTTCTCCAGAGGGTCTGGAGACAATCTAGCGAACTCTTTCTTCTTTATTGTTTTTTTTCCCGGGCCGCCGCCATCTTGTTGATGGCGAAGATCACCGGCAGCTGCGGCTGTGACCGCTCTCCGGAGCGGTCACAGTCCATCCAAAGGTAAGTGTTTGGTGTCGCTGGATGCCTCCTGATCGAGGCATTCCAGCGAGACCATTTAAGTTTAGGAGGCTTTTAAAACGGGCGTCCGCCGCCATACAATGTATGGCGGCTGTTGACGCCCCGGGGAGGGGCCAGACATGGCCCCCGATGCCGATCTCGGCGTTACTGAATGCCTCGACATCGAGGCATTACAGTAACGCCGTTTAAGCGAAGAAAGTGATCGTTGATCACTTTCTAAGCTTATTTAATTTTTTGACGGTTCAGGACCGTCAAAGGTCATTTAGTGACCTTCTTGTCATGACGGTCCTGAACCGGCAAAGGTCGCGAAGGGGTTAAACAAGTTTTTCCCCCCAAACAAAACGACTGAGTCATCAAGGATTGTATGATGCAACATGCTAGCAATACTCTAAACACAGAACCCCCCCAAAAAACAGCGACAAAACGAATCTAAAAATAATTATTTTCCTGTAAACTGAATATCTCCTTTATTCATGTTACATGTTCAATTAATTTAATTACCGATGGGATTTTTTGTTTTTCAAACATTGTAACAGTACTGTTACAACGCATTTAATTGTAGGGGACTAAATCATCATAATTTCCTGTCCTCATGACCTTCTATATTTTTATCCCCAAACAATCCAGAATCATGGCCCACCAAAGAAGAAAAAAAACTTAAAGGGAACACCTAGTCCATACAATATATGTCTCTATACTGTATATTTACCCATTGGCCACTTTATTAGGTACACCTGTTCAATTGCTTGTTAACAAAAATAGCTAATCAGCCAACCACATGGCAGCAACTTGACATGGTCAAGACAACTTGCTGAAGTTCAAACCGAGCATCAGAATGGGGAAGAAAAGGGATTTCAGTGACTTTGAATGTGGCATGGTTCTTGGTGCCAGACTCGCTGGTCTGAGTATTTCAGAAACTGCTGATCTACCGGGATTTTCACGCACAACCATCTCTAGGGTTTACAAAGAATGGTCCGAAAAAAGAGAAAATATCCAGTGAGTGGCAGTTGTGTGGACAGAAATGCCTTGTTGATATAAGAGGTCAGAGGAGAATGGGCAGACTGGTTTGAGAGGACAGAAAGGCAACAGTAACTCAAATAACCACTCGTTACAGCCAAGGTATGCAGAATACCATCTCTGAACACACAGCATGTCAAACCTTAAAGCAGATGGGCTTCAGTAGCAGAAGCCCACACCGGGTGCCACTCCTGTCAGCTAAGAACAGGAAACTGAAACTACAATTCGCACAGGCTCACCAAAATTGGACAATGGAAGATTGGAAGAACGTTGCCCGGTCTAATGAGTCTCGATTCCAGCTGCGGCATTCATATGGCAGGGTCAGACATGAAAGCATGGATCTATCCTGCCGTGTATCAACGGTTCAGGCTGGTGGTGGTGTAATTGTGTGGAGGACATTTTCTTGGCACATTTTGCGCCAACTGAGCATCATTTAAACGTGACAGCCTACTTGAGTATTGTTGCTGACCATGTCCATCCCTTTATGGCATCTTCTTATGGCTACTTCCAGCAGGATAATGCACAATGTCACAAAGCTCACATCATCTCCAACTTGAACATGAGAATGAGTTCACTGCACTCCAATGGCTTCATGAAGGCAAAAGGGGGTCCAACCCGGTACTAGCAAGGCGTACCTAATAAAGTGGCCAGTGAGTGTGTGTATATATAATATATATATATATATATTGTTTAATTTAGGGCAAACTTTTAATTTGATGTCAGATATAGGTAGTGTTTGGCAAAATGAATCTTTAAATAATGACATATGATATCTCAGCTTTATTTGTTTGCTAAATCAGGATGTTGAGGGTTATTACAGCCAAAATTAAATTCTCCCTGAGCATAAAATCAAACGTTTTATACAATAATGTAGTTTAGCACTGACAAAAAGCGGCTTTTTATCTCATTTTGTTCCAATAAACGTCCTTTATCTACAGACA